>OZ026859.1:17401890-17678156 GCA_964023215.1 Eledona agricola | reverse complement strand
TGATTGGGTTTAGTTTGTTGTGGTAAGGGTTAGTTGGTGATGATTTATGGTAGCCGAAGTAATTTAGGTGAGTTTGGCATAGTTTGCTAGGGTTACTAGCATTTTTTTGTAATTTAAAATTGATTGGGTTTAGTTTGTTGTGGTAAGGGTTAGTTGGTGATGATTTAGAGTAGCCGAAGTAATGTAGGTGAGTCTGGCATAGTTTGTTATGATTTGTACACCTTTTTTTTTAATTTTTCGATGATATGGTTTGGTTTGTTGTGGTAAGGGATAGTTGGGGGTGATTTACGTTAGCCGAAGTAATTTAGGTGATTCAGGTATAGTTTGTTATAATTTTTAAAATTTTTTTGTAATTTTAAAGTGATTGGGCTTAGTTTGTTGCTGTAAAATGTAGTTGGGGGTGATTTTTGATAGCCGAAGTAATTTAGGTGAGTTTGGCATAGTTTGCTATGGTTAGTAGCATTTTTTTGTAATTTAAAAGTGATTGGGTTTAGTTTGTTGTGGTAAGGGTTAGTTGGTGATGATTTATGGTAGCCGAAGTAATTTAGGTGAGTTTGGCATAGTTTGCTATGGTTACTAGCATTTTTTTGTAATTTAAAAGTGATTGGGTTTAGTTTGTTGTGGTAAAGGTTAGTTGGTGATGATTTAGAGTAGCCGAAGTAATGTAGGTGAGTCTGGCATAGTTTGTTATGATTTGTACACCTTTTTTTGTAATTTTAAGATGATATGGTTTGGTTTGTTGTGGTAAGGGATAGTTGGGGGTGATTTACGGTAGCCGAAGTAATTTAGGTGATTCTGGTATAGTTTGTTATGATTTTTAGCATTTTTTTGTAATTTTAAAGTGATTGGGCTTAGTTTGTTGATGTAAAGTGTAGTTGGGGGTGATTTTTGATAGCTGAAGTAATTTAGGTGAGTTTGGCATAGTCTGCTCTGGTTAGTAGAATTTTTTTGTAATTTAAAAGTGATTGGGTTTAGTTTGTTGTGGTAAGGGTTAGTTGGTGATGATTAATGGTAGCCGAAGTAATTTGGGTGAGTTTGGCATAGTTTGCTATGGTTACTAGCATTTTTTTGTAATTTAAAAGTGATTGGGTTTAGTTTGTTGTGGTAAGGGTTAGTTGGTGATGATTTAGAGTAGCCGAAGTAATTTAGGTGAGTCTGGCATAGTTTGTTATAATTTGTACACCTTTTTTAGTAATTTTAAAATGATATGGTTTGGTTTGTTGTGGTAAGGGATAGTTGGGGGTGATTTACGATAGCCGAAGTAATTTAGGTGATTCTGGTATAGTTTGTTATGATTTTTAGCATTTTTTTGTGTTTTTAAAGTGATTGGGCTTAGTTTGTTGCTGTAAAGTGTAGTTGGGGGTAATTTTTGATAGCCGAAGTAATTTAGGTGAGTTTGGCATAGTTTGCTATGGTTACTAGCATTTTTTTGTAATTTAAAAGTGATTGGGTTTAGTTTGTTGTGGTAAGGGTTAGTTGGTGATGATTTAGAGTAGCCGAAGTAATTTAGGTGAGTCTGGCATAGTTTGTTATGATTTGTACACCATTTTTTGTAATTTTAAGATGATAAGGTTTGGTTTGTTGTGGTAAGGGATAGTTGGGGGTGATTTACGGTAGCTGAAGTAATTTAGGTGAGTCTGGCATAGTTTGTTATGATTTGTACATCTTTTTTTGTAATTTTAAGTTGATATGGTTTGGTTTGTTGTGGTAAGGGATAGTTGGGGGTGATTTACGTTAGCCGAAGTAATTTAGGTGATTCTGGTATAGTTTGTTATGATTTTTAGCATTTTTTGTAATTTAAAAGTGATAGGGTTTAGTTTGTTGTGGTAAGGGTTAGTTGGTGATGATTTATTGTAGCCGAAGTAATTTAGGTGAGTTTGGCATAGTTTGCTATGGTTACTAGCATTTTTTTGTAATTTAAAAGTGATTGGGTTTAGTTTGTTGTGGTAAGGGTTAGTTGGTGATGATTTATGGTAGCCGAAGTAATTTAGGTGAGTTTGGCATTGTTTGCTATGGTTACTAGCATTTTTTTGTAATTTAAAAGTGATTGGGTTTAGTTTGTTGTGGTAAGAGTTAGTTGGTGATGATTTAGAGTAGCCGAAGTAATTTAGGTGAGTCTGGCATAGTTTGTTATGATTTGTACACCTTTTTTTGTAATTTTAAAATGATATGGTTTGGTTTGTTGTGGTAAGGGATAGTTGGGGGTGATTTACGGTAGCCGAAGTAATTTAGGTGATTCTCGTATAGTTTGTTATGATTTTTAGCATTTTTTTGTAATTTTAAAGTGATTGGGCTTAGTTTGTTGCTGTAAAGTGTAGTTGGGGGTGATTTTTGATAGCCGAAGTAATTTAGGTGAGTTTGGCATAGTTTGCTATTGTTAGTAGCATTTTTTTGTAATTTAAAAGTGATTGGGTTTAGTTTGTTGTGGTAAGGGTTAGTTGGTGATGATTTATGGTAGCCGAAGTAATTTAGATGAGTTTGGCATAGTTTGCTATGGTTACTAGCATTTTTTTGTAATTTAAAAGTGATTGGGTTTAGTTTGTTGTGGTAAGGGTTAGTTGGTGATTATTTAGAGTAGCCGAAGTAATTTAGGTAAGTCTGTCATAGTTTGTTATGATTTGTACACATTTTTTTGTAATTTTAAGATGATATGGTTTGGTTTGCTGTGGTAAGGGATAGTTGGGGGTGATTTACGGTAGCCGAAGTAATTTAGGTGATTCTGGTATAGTTTGTTATGATTTTTAGCATTTTTTTGTAATTTTAAAGTGATTGGGCTTAGTTTGTTGCTGTAAAGTGTAGTTGGGTGTGATTTTTGATAGCCGAAGTAATTTAGGAGAGTTTGGCATAGTCTGCTATGGTTAGTAGCATTTTTTTGTAATTTAAAAGTGATTGGGTTTAGTTTGTTGTGGTAAGGGTTAGTTGGTGATGATTTAGAGTAGCCGAAGTAATTTAGGTGAGTCTGGCATAGTTTGTTATGATTTGTTCACCTTTTTTTGTAATTTTAAGATGATATGGTTTGGTTTGTTGTTGTAAGGGATAGTTGGGGGTGATTTACGGTAGCCGAAGTAATTTAGGTGATTCTGGTATAGTTTGTTATGATTTTTAGCACTTTTTTGTAATTTTAAAGTGATTGGGCTTAGTTTGTTGCTGTAAAGTGTAGTTGGGGGTGATTTTTGATAGCCGAAGTAATTTAGGTGAGTTTCGCATAGTTTGCTATGGTTAGTAGAATTTTTTTGTAATTTAAAAGTGATTGGGTTTAGATTGTTGTGGTAAGGGTTAGTTGGTGATGATTTATGGTAGCCGAAGTAATTTAGGTGAGATTGGCATAGTTTGCTATGGTTACTAGCATTTTTTTGTAATTAAAAATGTGACTGGGTTTAGTTTGTTTTGGTAAGGGTTAGTTGGTGATGATTTAGCGTAGCCAAAGTAATTTAGGTGAGTCTGGCATAGTTTGTTATGATTTGTACACCTTTTTTTGTAATTTTAAGATGATATGGTTTGGTTTGTTGTGGTAAGGGATATTTGGGGGTGATTTACGGTAGCCGTAGTAATTTAGGTGATTCTGGTATAGTTTGTTATGATTTTTAGCATTTTTTTGTAATTTTAAAGTGATTGGGCTTAGTTTGTTGCTATAAAGTGTAGTTGGGGGTGATTTTTGATAGCCGAAGTAATTTAGGTAAATTTGGCATAGTTTGGTTAGTAGCATTTTTTTGTAATTTAAAAGTGATTGGGTTTAGTTTGTTGTGGTAAGGGTTAGTTGGTGATGATTTATGGTAGCCGAAGTAATTTAGGTGAGTTTGGCATAGTTTGCTATGGTTACTAGCATTTTTTTGTAATTTAAAACTGATTGGGTTTAGTTTGTTGTGGTAAGGGTTAGTTGGTGATGATTTAGAGTAGCCGAAGTAATTTAGGTGAGTCTGGCATAGTTTGTTATAATTTGTACACCTTTTTTAGTAATTTTAAGATAATATGGTTTGGTTTGTTGTGGTAAGGGATAGTTGGGGGTGATTTACGATAGCCGAAGTAATTTAGGTGATTCTGGTATAGTTTGTTATGATTTTTAGCATTTTTTTGTGTTTTTAAAGTGCTTGGGCTTAGTTTGTTGCTGTAAAGTGTAGTTGGGGGTAATTTTTGATAGCCGAAGTAATTTAGGTGAGTTTGGCATAGTTTGCTATGGTTACTAACATTTTTTGTAATTTAAAAGTGATTGGGTTTAGTTTGTTGTGGTAAGGGTTAGTTGGTGATGATTTAGAGTAGCCGAAGTAATTTAGGTGAATCTGGCATAGTTTGTTATGATTTGTACACCTTTTTTTGTAATTTTAAGATGATGTGGTTTGGTTTGTTGTGGTAAGGGATAGTTGGGGGTGATTTACGGTAGCCGAAGTAATTTAGGTTATTCGGGTATAGTTTCTTAAGATTTTTAGCATTTTTTTGAAGTTTTAAAGTGATTGGGCTTAGTTTGTTGCTGTAAAGTGTAGTTGGGGGTGATTTTTATTAGCCGAAGTAATTTAGGTGAGTTTGGCATAGTTTGCTATGGTTAGTAGCATTTTTTTGTAATTTAAAAGTGATTGGGTTTAGTTTGTTGTGGAATGGGTTAGTTGGTGATGATTTATGGTAGCCGAAGTAATTTAGGTGAGTTTGGCATAGTTTGCTATGGTTACTAGCATTTTTTTGTAATTTAAAAGTGATTGGGGTTAGTTTGTTGTGGTAAGGGTTAGTTGGTGATGATTTAGAGTAGAAGAAGTAATTTAGGTGAGTCTGGCATAGTTTGTTATGATTTGTACACCTTTTTTTGTTATTTTAAGATGATATGGTTTGGTTTGTTGTGGTAAGGGATAGTTGGGGGTGATTTACGGTATCCAAAGTAATTTAGGTGACTCTGGTTTAGTTTGTTATGATTTTCAGCATTTTTTTGTAATTTTAAAGTGATTGGGCTTAGTTTGTTGCTGTAAAGTGTAGTTGGGGGTGATTTTTGATAGCCGAAGTAATTTAGGTGAGTTTGGCATAGTTTGCTATTGTTAGTAGCATTTTTTTGTAATTTAAGAGTGATTGGGTTTAGTTTGTTGTGGTAAGGGTTAGTTGGTGATGATTTATGGTAGCCGAAGTAATTTAGGTGAGTTTGGCATAGTTTGCTATGGTTACTAGCATTTTTTTGTAATTTAAAAGTGATTGGGTTTAGTTTGTTGTGGTAAGGGTTAGTTGGTGATTATTTAGAGTAGCCGAAGTAATTTAGGTAAGTCTGTCATAATTTGTTATGATTTGTACACCTTTTTTTGTAATTTTAAGATGATATAGTTTGGTTTGCTGTGGTAAGGGATAGTTGGGTGTGATTTACGGTAGCCGAAGTAATTTAGGTGATTCTGGTATAGTTTGTTATGATTTTTAGCATTTTTTTGTAATTTTAAAGTGATTGGGCTTAGTTTGTTGCTGTAAAGTGTAGTTGGGGGTGATTTTTGATAGCCGAAGTAATTTAGGAGAGTTTGGCATAGTCTGCTATGGTTAGTAGCATTTTTTTGTAATTTAAAAGTGATTGGGTTTAGTTTGTTGTAGTAAGGGTTAGTTGTTGATGATTTATGGTAGCCGAAGTAATTTAGGTGAGTTTGGCATAGTTTGCTATGGTTACTAGCATTTTTTTGTAATTTAAAAGTGATTGGGTTTAGTTTGTTGTGGTAAGGGTTAGTTGGTGATGATTTAGAGTAGCCGAAGTAATTTAGGTGAGTCTGGCATAGTTTGTTATGATTTGTTCACCTTTTTTTGTAATTTTAAGATGATATGGTTTGGTTTGTTGTGGTAAGGGATAGTTGGGGGTGATTTACGGTAGCCGAAGTAATTTAGGTGATTCTGGTATAGTTTGTTATGATTTTTAGCACTTTTTTGTAATTTTAAAGTGATTGGGCTTAGTTTGTTGCTGTAAAGTGTAGTTGGGGGTGATTTTTGATAGCCGAAGTAATTTAGGTGAGTTTCGCATAGTTTGCTATGGTTAGTAGAATTTTTTTGTAATTTAAAAGTGATTGGGTTTAGTTTGTTGTGGTAAGGGTTAGTTGGTGATGATTTATGGTAGCCGAAGAAATTTAGGTGAGTTTGGCATAGTTTGCTATGCTTACTAGCATTTTTTTGTAATTAAAAATGTGATTGGGTTTAGTTTGTTTTGGTAAGGGTTTGTTGGTGATGATTTATGGTAGCCGAAGTAATTTAGGTGAGTTTGGCATAGTTTGCTAGGGTTACTAGCATTTTTTTGTAATTTAAAAGTGATTGGGGTTAGTTTGTTGTGGTAATGGTTAGTTGGTGATGATTTAGAGTAGAAGAAGTAATTTAGGTGAGTCTGGCATAGTTTGTTATGATTTGTACACCTTTTTTTGTTATTTTAAGATGATATGGTTTGGTTTGTTGTGGTAAGGGATAGTTGGGGGTGATTTACGGTATCCAAAGTAATTTAGGTGACTCTGGTTTAGTTTGTTATGATTTTCAGCATTTTTTTGTAATTTTAAAGTGATTGGGCTTAGTTTGTTGCTGTAAAGTGTAGTTGGGGGTGATTTTTGATAGCCGAAGTAATTTAGGTGAGTTTGGCATAGTTTGCTATTGTTAGTAGCATTTTTTTGTAATTTAAGAGTGATTGGGTTTAGTTTGTTGTGGTAAGGGTTAGTTGGTGATGATTTATGGTAGCCGAAGTAATTTAGGTGAGTTTGGCATAGTTTGCTATGGTTACTAGCATTTTTTTGTAATTTAAAAGTGATTGGGTTTAGTTTGTTGTGGTAAGGGTTAGTTGGTGATTATTTAGAGTAGCCGAAGTAATTTAGGTAAGTCTGTCTTAATTTGTTATGATTTGTACACCTTTTTTTGTAATTTTAAGATGATATAGTTTGGTTTGCTGTGGTAAGGGATAGTTGGGTGTGATTTACGGTAGCCGAAGTAATTTAGGTGATTCTGGTATAGTTTGTTATGATTTTTAGCATTTTTTTGTAATTTTAAAGTGATTGGGCTTAGTTTGTTGCTGTAAAGTGTAGTTGGGGGTGATTTTTGATAGCCGAAGTAATTTAGGAGAGTTTGGCATAGTCTGCTATGGTTAGTAGCATTTTTTTGTAATTTAAAAGTGATTGGGTTTAGTTTGTTGTAGTAAGGGTTAGTTGTTGATGATTTATGGTAGCCGAAGTAATTTAGGTGAGTTTGGCATAGTTTGCTATGGTTACTAGCATTTTTTTGTAATTTAAAAGTGATTGGGTTTAGTTTGTTGTGGTAAGGGTTAGTTGGTGATGATTTAGAGTAGCCGAAGTAATTTAGGTGAGTCTGGCATAGTTTGTTATGATTTGTTCACCTTTTTTTGTTATTTTAAGATGATATGGTTTGGTTTGTTGTGGTAAGGGATAGTTGGGGGTGATTTACGGTAGCCGAAGTAATTTAGGTGATTCTGGTATAGTTTGTTATGATTTTTAGCACTTTTTTGTAATTTTAAAGTGATTGGGCTTAGTTTGTTGCTGTAAAGTGTAGTTGGGGGTGATTTTTGATAGCCGAAGTAATTTAGGTGAGTTTCGCATAGTTTGCTATGGTTAGTAGAATTTTTTAGTAATTTAAAAGTGATTGGGTTTAGTTTGTTGTGGTAAGGGCTAGTTGGTGATGATTTATGGTAGCCGAAGAAATTTAGGTGAGTTTGGCATAGTTTGCTATGCTTACTAGCATTTTTTTGTAATTAAAAATGTGATTGGGTTTAGTTTGTTTTGGTAAGGGTTTGTTGGTGATGATTTATGGTAGCCGAAGTAATTTAGGTGAGTTTGGCATAGTTTGCTAGGGTTACTAGCATTTTTTTGTAATTTAAAAGTGATTGGGGTTAGTTTGTTGTGGTAATGGTTAGTTGGTGATGATTTAGAGTAGAAGAAGTAATTTAGGTGAGTCTGGCATAGTTTGTTATGATTTGTACACCTTTTTTTGTTATTTTAAGATGATATGGTTTGGTTTGTTGTGGTAAGGGATAGTTGGGGGTGATTTACGGTATCCAAAGTAATTTAGGTGACTCTGGTTTAGTTTGTTATGATTTTCAGCATTTTTTTGTAATTTTAAAGTGATTGGGCTTAGTTTGTTGCTGTAAAGTGTAGTTGGGGGTGATTTTTGATAGCCGAAGTAATTTAGGTGAGTTTGGCATAGTTTGCTATTGTTAGTAGCATTTTTTTGTAATTTAAGAGTGATTGGGTTTAGTTTGTTGTGGTAAGGGTTAGTTGGTGATGATTTATGGTAGCCGAAGTAATTTAGGTGAGTTTGGCATAGTTTGCTATGGTTACTAGCATTTTTTTGTAATTTAAAAGTGATTGGGTTTAGTTTGTTGTGGTAAGGGTTAGTTGGTGATTATTTAGAGTAGCCGAAGTAATTTAGGTAAGTCTGTCTTAATTTGTTATGATTTGTACACCTTTTTTTGTAATTTTAAGATGATATAGTTTGGTTTGCTGTGGTAAGGGATAGTTGGGTGTGATTTACGGTAGCCGAAGTAATTTAGGTGATTCTGGTATAGTTTGTTATGATTTTTAGCATTTTTTTGTAATTTTAAAGTGATTGGGCTTAGTTTGTTGCTGTAAAGTGTAGTTGGGGGTGATTTTTGATAGCCGAAGTAATTTAGGAGAGTTTGGCATAGTCTGCTATGGTTAGTAGCATTTTTTTGTAATTTAAAAGTGATTGGGTTTAGTTTGTTGTAGTAAGGGTTAGTTGTTGATGATTTATGGTAGCCGAAGTAATTTAGGTGAGTTTGGCATAGTTTGCTATGGTTACTAGCATTTTTTTGTAATTTAAAAGTGATTGGGTTTAGTTTGTTGTGGTAAGGGTTAGTTGGTGATGATTTAGAGTAGCCGAAGTAATTTAGGTGAGTCTGGCATAGTTTGTTATGATTTGTTCACCTTTTTTTGTTATTTTAAGATGATATGGTTTGGTTTGTTGTGGTAAGGGATAGTTGGGGGTGATTTACGGTATCCGAAGTAATTTAGGTGATTCTGGTTTAGTTTGTTATGATTTTCAGTATTTTTTTGTAATTTTAAAGTGATTGGGCTTAGTTTGTTGCTGTAAAGTGTAGTTGGGGGTGATTTTTGATAGCCGAAGTAATTTAGGTGAGTTTGGCATTTTTTTGTAATTTTAAAGTGATTGGGCTTAGTTTGTTGCTGTAAAGTGTAGTTGGGGGTGATTTTTGATAGCCGAAGTAATTTAGGAGAGTTTGGCATAGTCTGCTATGGTTAGTAGCATTTTTTTGTAATTTAAAAGTGATTGGGTTTAGTTTGTTGTAGTAAGGGTTAGTTGTTGATGATTTATGGTAGCCGAAGTAATTTAGGTGAGTTTGGCATAGTTTGCTATGGTTACTAGCATTTTTTTGTAATTTAAAAGTGATTGGGTTTAGTTTGTTGTGGTAAGGGTTAGTTGGTGATGATTTAGAGTAGCCGAAGTAATTTAGGTGAGTCTGGCATAGTTTGTTATGATTTGTTCACCTTTTTTTGTAATTTTAAGATGATATGGTTTGGTTTGTTGTGGTAAGGGATAGTTGGGGGTGATTTACGGTAGCCGAAGTAATTTAGGTGATTCTGGTATAGTTTGTTATGATTTTTAGCACTTTTTTGTAATTTTAAAGTGATTGGGCTTAGTTTGTTGCTGTAAAGTGTAGTTGGGGGTGATTTTTGATAGCCGAAGTAATTTAGGTGAGTTTCGCATAGTTTGCTATGGTTAGTAGAATTTTTTTGTAATTTAAAAGTGATTGGGTTTAGTTTGTTGTGGTAAGGGTTAGTTGGTGATGATTTATGGTAGCCGAAGAAATTTAGGTGAGTTTGGCATAGTTTGCTATGCTTACTAGCATTTTTTTGTAATTAAAAATGTGATTGGGTTTAGTTTGTTTTGGTAAGGGTTTGTTGGTGATGATTTATGGTAGCCGAAGTAATTTAGGTGAGTTTGGCATAGTTTGCTAGGGTTACTAGCATTTTTTTGTAATTTAAAAGTGATTGGGGTTAGTTTGTTGTGGTAAGGGTTAGTTGGTGATGATTTAGAGTAGAAGAAGTAATTTAGGTGAGTCTGGCATAGTTTGTTATGATTTGTACACCTTTTTTTGTTATTTTAAGATGATATGGTTTGGTTTGTTGTGGTAAGGGATAGTTGGGGGTGATTTACGGTATCCAAAGTAATTTAGGTGACTCTGGTTTAGTTTGTTATGATTTTCAGCATTTTTTTGTAATTTTAAAGTGATTGGGCTTAGTTTGTTGCTGTAAAGTGTAGTTGGGGGTGATTTTTGATAGCCGAAGTAATTTAGGTGAGTTTGGCATAGTTTGCTATTGTTAGTAGCATTTTTTTGTAATTTAAGAGTGATTGGGTTTAGTTTGTTGTGGTAAGGGTTAGTTGGTGATGATTTATGGTAGCCGAAGTAATTTAGGTGAGTTTGGCATAGTTTGCTATGGTTACTAGCATTTTTTTGTAATTTAAAAGTGATTGGGTTTAGTTTGTTGTGGTAAGGGTTAGTTGGTGATTATTTAGAGTAGCCGAAGTAATTTAGGTAAGTCTGTCATAATTTGTTATGATTTGTACACCTTTTTTTGTAATTTTAAGATGATATAGTTTGGTTTGCTGTGGTAAGGGATAGTTGGGTGTGATTTACGGTAGCCGAAGTAATTTAGGTGATTCTGGTATAGTTTGTTATGATTTTTAGCATTTTTTTGTAATTTTAAAGTGATTGGGCTTAGTTTGTTGCTGTAAAGTGTAGTTGGGGGTGATTTTTGATAGCCGAAGTAATTTAGGAGAGTTTGGCATAGTCTGCTATGGTTAGTAGCATTTTTTTGTAATTTAAAAGTGATTGGGTTTAGTTTGTTGTAGTAAGGGTTAGTTGTTGATGATTTATGGTAGCCGAAGTAATTTAGGTGAGTTTGGCATAGTTTGCTATGGTTACTAGCATTTTTTTGTAATTTAAAAGTGATTGGGTTTAGTTTGTTGTGGTAAGGGTTAGTTGGTGATGATTTAGAGTAGCCGAAGTAATTTAGGTGAGTCTGGCATAGTTTGTTATGATTTGTTCACCTTTTTTTGTAATTTTAAGATGATATGGTTTGGTTTGTTGTGGTAAGGGATAGTTGGGGGTGATTTACGGTAGCCGAAGTAATTTAGGTGATTCTGGTATAGTTTGTTATGATTTTTAGCACTTTTTTGTAATTTTAAAGTGATTGGGCTTAGTTTGTTGCTGTAAAGTGTAGTTGGGGGTGATTTTTGATAGCCGAAGTAATTTAGGTGAGTTTCGCATAGTTTGCTATGGTTAGTAGAATTTTTTTGTAATTTAAAAGTGATTGGGTTTAGTTTGTTGTGGTAAGGGTTAGTTGGTGATGATTTATGGTAGCCGAAGAAATTTAGGTGAGTTTGGCATAGTTTGCTATGCTTACTAGCATTTTTTTGTAATTAAAAATGTGATTGGGTTTAGTTTGTTTTGGTAAGGGTTTGTTGGTGATGATTTATGGTAGCCGAAGTAATTTAGGTGAGTTTGGCATAGTTTGCTAGGGTTACTAGCATTTTTTTGTAATTTAAAAGTGATTGGGGTTAGTTTGTTGTGGCAAGGGTTAGTTGGTGATGATTTAGAGTAGAAGAAGTAATTTAGGTGAGTCTGGCATAGTTTGTTATGATTTGTACACCTTTTTTTGTTATTTTAAGATGATATGGTTTGGTTTGTTGTGGTAAGGGATAGTTGGGGATGATTTACGGTATCCGAAGTAATTTAGGTGATTCTGGTTTAGTTTGTTATGATTTTCAGTATTTTTTTGTAATTTTAAAGTGATTGGGCTTAGTTTGTTGCTGTAAAGTGTAGTTGGGAGTGATTTTTGATAGCCGAAGTAATTTAGGTGAGTTTGGCATAGTTTGCTATTTTTAGTAGCATTTTTTTGTAATTTAAGAGTGATTGGGTTTAGTTTGTTGTGGTAAGGGTTAGTTGGTGATGATTTATGGTAGCCGAAGTAATTTAGGTGAGTTTGGCATAGTTTGCTATGGTTACTAGCATTTTTTTGTAATTTAAAAGTGATTGGGTTTAGTTTGTTGTAGTAAGGGTTAGTTGGTGATAATTTAGAGTAGCCGAAGTAATTTAGGTAAGTCTGTCATAATTTGTTATGATTTGTACACCTTTTTTTGTAATTTTAAGATGATATAGTTTGGTTTGCTGTGGTAAGGGATAGTTGGGGGTGATTTACGGTAGCCGAAGTAATTTAGGTGATTCTGGTATAGTTTGTTATGATTTTTAGCATTTTTTTGTAATTTTAAAGTGATTGGGCTTAGTTTGTTGCTGTAAAGTGTAGTTGGGGGTGATTTTTGATAGCCGAAGTAATTTAGGAGAGTTTGGCATAGTCTGCTATGGTTAGTAGCATTTTTTTGTAATTTAAAAGTGATTGGGTTTAGTTTGTTGTGGTAGGGGTTAGTTGTTGATGATTTATGGTAGCCGAAGTAATTTAGGTGAGTTTGGCATATTTTGCTATGGTTACTAGCATTTTTTTGTAATTTAAAAGTGATTGGGTTTAGTTTGTTGTGGTAAGGGTTAGTTGGTGATGATTTAGAGTAGCCGAAGTAATTTAGGTGAGTCTGGCATAGTTTGTTATAATTTGTTCACCTTTTTTTGTAGTTTTAAGATGATATGGTTTGGTTTGTTGTGGTAAGGGATAGTTGGGGGTGATTTACGGTAGCCGAAGTAATTTAGGTGATTCTGGTATAGTTTGTTATGATTTTTAGCACTTTTTTGTAATTTTAAAGTGATTGGGCTTAGTTTGTTGCTGTAAAGTGTAGTTGGGGGTGATTTTTGATAGCCGAAGTAATTTAGGTGAGTTTCGCATAGTTTGCTATGGTTAGTAGAATTTTTTTGTAATTTAAAAGAGATTGGGTTTAGTTTGTTGTGGTAAGGGTTATTTGGTGATGATTTATGGTAGCCGAAGAAATTTAGGTGAGTTTGGCATAGTTTGCTATGCTTACTAGCATTTTTTTGTAATTAAAAATGTGATTGGGTTTAGTTTGTTTTGGTAAGGGTTTGTTGGTGATGATTTAGCGAAGCCGAAGTAATTTAGGTGAGTCTGGCATAGTTTGTTATGATTTGTACACCTTTTTTTCTAATTTTAAGATGATATGGTTTGGTTTGTTGTGGTAAGGGATAGTTGGGGGTGATTTACGGTAGCCGTAGTAATTTAGGTGATTCTGGTATAGTTTGTTATGATTTTTAGCATTTTTTTGTAATTTTAAAATGATTGGGCTTAGTTTGTTGCTATAAAGTGTAGTTGGGGGTGATTTTTGATAGCCGAAGTAATTTAGGTAAATTTGGCATAGTTTGCTATGGTTAGTAGCATTTTTTTGTAATTTAAAAGTGATTGGGTTTAGTTTGTTGTGGTAAGGGTTAGTTGGTGATGATTTATAGTAGCCGAAGTAATTTAGGTGAGTTTGGCATAGTTTGCTATGGTTACTAGCATTTTTTTGTAATTTAAAACTGATTGGGTTTAGTTTGTTGTGGTAAGGGTTAGTTGGTGATGATTTTGAGTAGCCGAAGTAATTTAGGTGAGTCTGGCATAGTTTGTTTTAATTTGTACACCTTTTTTAGTAATTTTAAGATGATATGGTTTGGTTTGTTGTGGTAAGGGATAGTTGGGGGTGATTTACGATAGCCGAAGTAATTTTGGTGATTCTGGTATAGTTTGTTATGATTTTTAGCATTTTTTTGTGTTTTTAAAGTGATTGGGCTTAGTTTGTTGCTGTAAAGTGTAGTTGGGGGTAATTTTTGATAGCCGTAGTAATTTAGGTGAGTTTGGCATAGTTTGCTATGGTTACTAGCATTTTTTGTAATTTAAAACTGATTGGGTTTAGTTTGTTGTGGTAAGGGTTAGTTGGTGATGATTTATGGTAGCCGAAGTAATTTAGGTGAGTTTGGCATAGTTTGCTAGGGTTACTAGCATTTTTTTGTAATTTAAAATTGATTGGGTTTAGTTTGTTGTGGTAAGGGTTAGTTGGTGATGATTTAGAGTAGCCGAAGTAATGTAGGTGAGTCTGGCATAGTTTGTTATGATTTGTACACCTTTTTTTTTAATTTTTCGATGATATGGTTTGGTTTGTTGTGGTAAGGGATAGTTGGGGGTGATTTACGTTAGCCGAAGTAATTTAGGTGATTCAGGTATAGTTTGTTATAATTTTTAAAATTTTTTTGTAATTTTAAAGTGATTGGGCTTAGTTTGTTGCTGTAAAATGTAGTTGGGGGTGATTTTTGATAGCCGAAGTAATTTAGGTGAGTTTGGCATAGTTTGCTATGGTTAGTAGCATTTTTTTGTAATTTAAAAGTGATTGGGTTTAGTTTGTTGTGGTAAGGGTTAGTTGGTGATGATTTATGGTAGCCGAAGTAATTTAGGTGAGTTTGGCATAGTTTGCTATGGTTACTAGCATTTTTTTGTAATTTAAAAGTGATTGGGTTTAGTTTGTTGTGGTAAAGGTTAGTTGGTGATGATTTAGAGTAGCCGAAGTAATGTAGGTGAGTCTGGCATAGTTTGTTATGATTTGTACACCTTTTTTTGTAATTTTAAGATGATATGGTTTGGTTTGTTGTGGTAAGGGATAGTTGGGGGTGATTTACGGTAGCCGAAGTAATTTAGGTGATTCTGGTATAGTTTGTTATGATTTTTAGCATTTTTTTGTAATTTTAAAGTGATTGGGCTTAGTTTGTTGATGTAAAGTGTAGTTGGGGGTGATTTTTGATAGCTGAAGTAATTTAGGTGAGTTTGGCATAGTCTGCTGTGGTTAGTAGCATTTTTTTGTAATTTAAAAGTGATTGGGTTTAGTTTGTTGTGGTAAGGGTTAGTTGGTGATGATTAATGGTAGCCGAAGTAATTTGGGTGAGTTTGGCATAGTTTGCTATGGTTACTAGCATTTTTTTGTAATTTAAAAGTGATTGGGTTTAGTTTGTTGTGGTAAGGGTTAGTTGGTGATGATTTAGAGTAGCCGAAGTAATTTAGGTGAGTCTGGCATAGTTTGTTATAATTTGTACACCTTTTTTAGTAATTTTAAAATGATATGGTTTGGTTTGTTGTGGTAAGGGATAGTTGGGGGTGATTTACGATAGCCGAAGTAATTTAGGTGATTCTGGTATAGTTTGTTATGATTTTTAGCATTTTTTTGTGTTTTTAAAGTGATTGGGCTTAGTTTGTTGCTGTAAAGTGTAGTTGGGGGTAATTTTTGATAGCCGAAGTAATTTAGGTGAGTTTGGCATAGTTTGCTATGGTTACTAGCATTTTTTTGTAATTTAAAAGTGATTGGGTTTAGTTTGTTGTGGTAAGGGTTAGTTGGTGATGATTTAGAGTAGCCGAAGTAATTTAGGTGAGTCTGGCATAGTTTGTTATGATTTGTACACCATTTTTTGTAATTTTAAGATGATAAGGTTTGGTTTGTTGTGGTAAGGGATAGTTGGGGGTGATTTACGGTAGCTGAAGTAATTTAGGTGAGTCTGGCATAGTTTGTTATGATTTGTACATCTTTTTTTGTAATTTTAAGTTGATATGGTTTGGTTTGTTGTGGTAAGGGATAGTTGGGGGTGATTTACGTTAGCCGAAGTAATTTAGGTGATTCTGGTATAGTTTGTTATGATTTTTAGCATTTTTTGTAATTTAAAAGTGATAGGGTTTAGTTTGTTGTGGTAAGGGTTAGTTGGTGATGATTTATTGTAGCCGAAGTAATTTAGGTGAGTTTGGCATAGTTTGCTATGGTTACTAGCATTTTTTTGTAATTTAAAAGTGATTGGGTTTAGTTTGTTGTGGTAAGGGTTAGTTGGTGATGATTTATGGTAGCCGAAGTAATTTAGGTGAGTTTGGCATTGTTTGCTATGGTTACTAGCATTTTTTTGTAATTTAAAAGTGATTGGGTTTAGTTTGTTGTGGTAAGAGTTAGTTGGTGATGATTTAGAGTAGCCGAAGTAATTTAGGTGAGTCTGGCATAGTTTGTTATGATTTGTACACCTTTTTTTGTAATTTTAAAATGATATGGTTTGGTTTGTTGTGGTAAGGGATAGTTGGGGGTGATTTACGGTAGCCGAAGTAATTTAGGTGATTCTCGTATAGTTTGTTATGATTTTTAGCATTTTTTTGTAATTTTAAAGTGATTGGGCTTAGTTTGTTGCTGTAATGTGTAGTTGGGGGTGATTTTTAATAGCCGAAGTAATTTAGGTGAGTTTGGCACAGTTTACTATGGTTAGTAGCATTTTTTTGTTATTTAAAAGTGATTGGGTTTAGTTTGTTGTGGTAAGGGTTAGTTGGTGATGATTTATGTTAGCCGAAGTAATTTAGGTGAGTTTGGCATAGTTTGCTATGGTTACTAGCATTTTTTTGTAATTTAAAAGTGATTGGGTTTAGTTTGTTGTGGTAAGGGTTAGTTGGTGATGATTTAGAGTAGCCGAAGTAATTTAGGTGAGTCTGGCATAGTTTGTTATGATTTGTACATCTTTTTTTGTAATTTTATGATGATATGGTTTGGTTTGTTGTGGTAAGGGATAGTTTGGGGTGATTTACGGTAGCCGAAGTAATTTAGGTGATTCTGGTATGATTTGTTATGATTTTTAGCAATTTTTTGTAATTTTAAAGTGATTGGGCTTAGTTTGTTGCTGTAAAGTGTAGTTGGGGGTGATTTTTGATAGCCAAAGTAATTTAGGTGAGTTTGGCATAGTTTGCTATGGTTAGTAGCATTTTTTTGTTATTTAAAAGTGATTGGGTTTAGTTTGTTGTGGTAAGGGTTAGTTGGTGATGATTTATGTTAGCCGAAGTAATTTAGGTGAGTTTGGCATAGTTTGCTATGGTTACTAGCATTTTTTTGTAATTTAAAAGTGATTGGGTTTAGTTTGTTGTGCTAAGGGTTAGTTGGTGATGATTTAGAGTAGCCGAAGTAATTTAGGTGAGTCTGGCATAGTTTGTTATGATTTGTACATCTTTTTTTGTAATTTTATGATGATATGGTTTGGTTTGTTGTGGTAAGGGATAGTTTGGGGTGATTTACGGTAGCCGAAGTAATTTAGGTGATTCTGGTATGGCTTGTTATAATTTTTAGCATTTTTTTGTAATTTTAAAGTGATTGGGCTTAGTTTGTTGCTGTAAAGTGTAGTTGAGGGTGATTTTTGTTAGCCGAAGTAATTTAGGTGAGTTTGGCATAGTTTGCTGTGGTTAGTAGCATTTTTTTGTAATTTAAAAGTGATTGGGTTTAGTTTCTTGTGGTAAGGGTTAGTTGGTGATGATTTGAGGTAGCCGAAGTAATTTAGGTGAGTTTGGCATAGTTTGCTATGGTTACAAGCATTTTTTTGTAATTTAAAAGTGATTGGGTTTAGTTTGTTGTGGTAAGGGTTAGTTGGTGATGATTTAGAGTAGCCGAAGTAATTTTGGTGAGTCTGGCATAGTTTGTTATGATTTGTACACCTTTTTTTGTAATTTTAAAATGATATGGTTTGGTTTGTTGTGGTAAGGGATAGTTGGGGGTGATTTACGGTAGCCGAAGTAATTTAGGTGATTCTGGTATAGTTTGTTATGATTTTTAACATTTTTTTGTAATTTTAAAGTGATTGGGCTTAGTTTGTTGCTGTAAAGTGTAGTTGGGGGTGATTTTTAATAGCCGAAGTAATTTAGGTGAGTTTGGCACAGTTTACTATGGTTAGTAGCATTTTTTTGTTATTTAAAAGTGATTGGGTTTAGTTTGTTGTGGTAAGGGTTAGTTGGTGATGATTTATGTTAGCCGAAGTAATTTAGGTGAGTTTGGCATAGTTTGCTATTGTTACTAGCATTTTTTTGTAATTTAAAAGTGATTGGGTTTAGTTTGTTGTGGTAAGGGTTTGTTGGTGATGATTTAGAGTAGTCGAAGTAATTTAGGTGAGTCTGGCATAGTTTGTTATGATTTGTACACCTTTTTTTGTAATTTTAACATGATATGGTTTGGTTTGTTGTGGTAAGGGATAGTTGGGGGTGATTTACGGTAGCCGAAGTAATTTAGGTGATTCTGGTATAGTTTGTTATGATTTTTAGAATTTTTTTGTAATTTTAAAGTGATTGGGCTTAGTTTGTTGCTGTAAAGTGTAGTTGGGGGTGATTTTTGATAGCCGAAGTAATTTAGGTGAGTCTGGCATAGTTTGTTATGATTTTTAGCATTTTTTTGTAATTTTATTGTGACTGGGCTTAGTTTGTTGCTGTAAAGTGTAGTTGGGGGTGATTTTTGATAGCTGAAGTAATTTAGGTGAGTTTGGCATAGTCTGCTATGGTTAGTAGCATTTTTTTGTAATTTAAAAGTGATTGGGTTTAGTTTGTTGTGGTAAGGGTTAGTTGGTGATGATTTAGAGTAGCCGAAGTAATTTAGGTGAGTCTGGCATAGTTTGTTATGATTTGTACATTTTTTTTTGTAATTTTAAGTTGATATGGTTTGGTTTGTTGTGGTAAGGGATAGTTGGGGGTGATTTACGTTAGCCGAAGTAATTTAGGTGATTCTGGTATAGTTTGTTATGATTTTTAGCATTTTTTTGTAATTTAAAAGTGATAGTGTTTAGTTTGTTGTGGTAAGGGTTAGTTGGTGATGATTTATGTTAGCCGAAGTAATTTAGGTGAGTTTGGCATAGTTTGCTATGGTTACTAGCATTTTTTTGTAATTTAAAAGTGATAGGGTTTAGTTTGTTGTGGTAAGGGTTAGTTGGTGATGATTTATGTTAGCCGAAGTAATTTAGGTGAGTTTGGCATAGTTTGCTATGGTTACTAGCATTTTTTTGTAATTTAAAAGTGATTGGGTTTAGTTTGTTGTGGTAAGGGTTAGTTGGTGATGATTTAGAGTAGCCGAAGTAATTTAGGTGAGTCTGGCATAGTTTGTTATGATTTGTACATCTTTTTTTGTAATTTTAAGTTGATATGGTTTGGTTTGTTGTGGTAAGGGATAGTTGGGGGTGATTTACGTTAGCCGAAGTAATTTAGGTGATTCTGGTATAGTTTGTTATGATTTTTAGCATTTTTTTGTAATTTAAAAGTGATAGGGTTTAGTTTGTTGCGGTAAGGGTTAGTTGGTGATGATTTATGTTAGCCGAAGTAATTTAGGTGAGTTTGGCATAGTTTGCTATGGTTACTAGCATTTTTTTGTAATTTAAAAGTGATTGGGTTTAGTTTGTTGTGGTAAGGGTTTGTTGGTGATGATTTAGAGTAGCCGAAGTAATTTAGGTGAGTCTGGCATAGTTTGTTATGATTTGTACACCTTTTTTTGTAATTTTAACATGATATGGTTTGGTTTGTTGTGGTAAGGGATAGTTGGGGGTGATTTACGGTAGCCGAAGTAATTTAGGTGATTCTGGTATAGTTTGTTATGATTTTTAGAATTTTTTTGTAATTTTAAAGTGATTGGGCTTAGTTTGTTGCTGTAAAGTGTAGTTGGGGGTGATTTTTGATAGCCGAAGTAATTTAGGTGAGTCTGGCATAGTTTGTTATGATTTTTAGCATTTTTTTGTAATTTTATTGTGACTGGGCTTAGTTTGTTGCTGTAAAGTGTAGTTGGGGGTGATTTTTGATAGCTGAAGTAATTTAGGTGAGTTTGGCATAGTCTGCTATGGTTAGTAGCATTTTTTTGTAATTTAAAAGTGATTGGGTTTAGTTTGTTGTGGTAAGGGTTAGTTGGTGATGATTAATGGTAGCCGAAGTAATTTAGGGGAGTTTGGCATAGTTTGCTATGGTTACTAGCATTTTTTTGTAATTTAAAAGTGATTGGGTTTAGTTTGTTGTGGTAAGGGTTAGTTGGTGATGATTTAGAGTAGCCGAAGTAATTTAGGTGAGTCTGGCATAGTTTGTTATAATTTGTACACCTTTTTTAGTAATTTTAAAATGATATGGTTTGGTTTGTTGTGGTAAGGGATAGTTGGGGGTGATTTACGATAGCCGAAGTAATTTAGGTGATTCTGGTATAGTTTGTTATGATTTTTAGCATTTTTTTGTGTTTTTAAAGAGATTGGGCTTAGTTTGTTGCTGTAAAGTGTAGTTGGGGGTAATTTTTGATAGCCGAAGTAATTTAGGTGAGTTTGGCATAGTTTGCTATGGTTACTAGCATTTTTTTGTAATTTAAAAGTGATTGGGTTTAGTTTGTTGTGGTAAGGGTTAGTTGGTGATGATTTAGAGTAGCCGAAGTAATTTAGGTGAGTCTGGCATAGTTTGTTATGATTTGTACACCATTTTTTGTAATTTTAAGATGATAAGGTTTGGTTTGTTGTGGTAAGGGATAGTTGGGGGTGATTTACGGTAGCTGAAGTAATTTAGGTGAGTCTGGCATAGTTTGTTATGATTTGTACATCTTTTTTTGTAATTTTAAGTTGATATGGTTTGGTTTGTTGTGGTAAGGGATAGTTGGGGGTGATTTACGTTAGCCGAAGTAATTTAGGTGATTCTGGTATAGTTTGTTATGATTTTTAGCATTTTTTGTAATTTAAAAGTGATAGGGTTTAGTTTGTTGTGGTAAGGGTTAGTTGGTGATGATTTATTGTAGCCGAAGTAATTTAGGTGAGTTTGGCATAGTTTGCTATGGTTACTAGCATTTTTTTGTAATTTAAAAGTGATTGGGTTTAGTTTGTTGTGGTAAGGGTTAGTTGGTGATGATTTATGGTAGCCGAAGTAATTTAGGTGAGTTTGGCATTGTTTGCTATGGTTACTAGCATTTTTTTGTAATTTAAATGTGATTGGGTTTAGTTTGTTGTGGTAAGAGTTAGTTGGTGATGATTTAGAGTAGCCGAAGTAATTTAGGTGAGTCTGGCATAGTTTTTTATGATTTGTACACCTTTTTTTGTAATTTTAAAATGATATGGTTTGGTTTGTTGTGGTAAGGGATAGTTGGGGGTGATTTACGGTAGCCGAAGTAATTTAGGTGATTCTGGTATAGTTTGTTATGATTTTTAGCATTTTTTTGTAATTTTAAAGTGATTGGGCTTAGTTTGTTGCTGTAATGTGTAGTTGGGTTGTTTTTTAATAGCCGAAGTAATTTAGGTGAGTTTGGCACAGTTTACTATGGTTAGTAGCATTTTTTTGTTATTTAAAAGTGATTGGGTTTAGTTTGTTGTGGTAAGGGTTAGTTGGTGATGATTTATGTTAGCCGAAGTAATTTAGGTGAGTTTGGCATAGTTTCCTATGGTTACTAGCATTTTTTTGTAATTTAAAAGTGATTGGGTTTAGTTTGTTGTGGTAAGGGTTAGTTGGTGATGATTTAGAGTAGCCGAAGTAATTTAGGTGAGTCTGGCATAGTTTGTTATGATTTGTACATCTTTTTTTGTAATTTTATGATGATATGGTTTGGTTTGTTGTGGTAAGGGATAGTTTGGGGTGATTTACGGTAGCCGAAGTAATTTAGGTGATTCTGGTATGGTTTGTTATGATTTTTAGCATTTTTTTGTAATTTTAAAGTGATTGGGCTTAGTTTGTTGCTGTAAAGTGTAGATGGGGGTGATTCTTGATAGCCAAAGTAATTTAGGTGAGTTTGGCATAGTTTGCTATGGTTAGTAGCATTTTTTTGTAATTTAAAAGTGATTGGGTTTAGTTTGTTGTGGTAAGGGTTAGTTGGTGATGATTTATGGTAGCCGAAGTAATTTAGGTGAGTTTGGCATAGTTTGCCATGGTTACTAGCATTTTTTTTGTAATTTAAAAGTGATTGGGTTTAGTTTGTTGTGGTAAGGGTTAGTTGGTGATGATTTAGAGTAGCCGAAGTTATTTAGGTGAGTCTGGCATAGTTTGTTATGATTTGTACACCTTTTTTGTAATTTTAAGATGATATGGTTTGGTTTGTTGTGGTAAGGGATAGTTGGGGGTGATTTACGGTAGCCGAAGTAATTTAGGTGATTCTGGTATAGTTTGTTATGATTTTTAGCATTTTTTTGTAATTTTAAAGTGATTGGGCTTAGTTTGTTGCTGTAAAGTGTAGTTGGGGGTGATTTTTGATAGCTGAAGTAATTTAGGTGAGTTTGGCATAGTCTGCTATGGTTAGTAGCATTTTTTTGTAATTTAAAATTGATTGGGTTTAGTTTGTTGTGGTAAGGGTTAGTTGGTGATGATTAATGGTAGCCGAAGTAATTTAGGTGAGTTTGGCATAGTTTGCTATGGTTACTAGCATTTTTTTTGTAATTTAAGCGCAATTGGGTTTAGTTTGTTGGGTAAGGGTTAGTTGGTGATGATTTAGAGTAGCCGAAGTTATTTAGGTGAGTCTGGCATAGTTTGTTATGATTTGTACACCTTTTTTTGTAATTTTAAGATGATATGGTTTGGTTTGTTGTGGTAAGGGATAGTTGGGGGTGATTTACGGTAGCCGAAGTAATTTAGGTGATTCTGGTATAGTTTGTTATGATTTTTAGCATTTTTTTGTAATTTTAAAGTGATTGGGCTTAGTTTGTTGCTGTAAAGTGTCGTTGGGGGTGATTTTTGATAGCTGAAGTAATTTAGGTGAGTTTGGCATAGTCTGCTATGGTTAGTAGCATTTTTTTGTAATTTAAAAGTGATTGGGTTTAGTTTGTTGTGGTAAGGGTTAGTTGGTGATGATTAATGGTAGCCGAAGTAATTTAGGTGAGTTTGGCATAGTTTGCTATGGTTACTAGCATTTTTTTGTAATTTAAAAGTGATTGGCTTTAGTTTGTTGTGGTAAGGGTTAGTTGGTGATGATTTAGAGTAGCCGAAGTAATTTAGGTGAGTCTGGCATAGTTTGTTATAATTTGTACACCTTTTTTAGTAATTTTAAAATGATATGGTTTGGTTTGTTGTGGTAAGGGATAGTTGGGGGTGATTTACGATAGCCGAAGTAATTTAGGTGATTCTGGTATAGTTTGTTATGATTTTTAGCATTTTTTTGTGTTTTTAAAGTGATTGGGCTTAGTTTGTTGCTGTAAAGTGTAGTTGGGGGTAATTTTTGATAGCCGAAGTAATTTAGGTGAGTTTGGCATAGTTTGCTATAATTACTAGCATTTTTTTGTAATTTAAAAGTGATTGGGTTTAGTTTGTTGTGGTAAGGGTTAGTTGGTGATGATTTAGAGTAGCCGAAGTAATTTAGGTGAGTCTGGCATAGTTTGTTATGATTTGTACACCATTTTTTGTAATTTTAAGATGATAAGGTTTGGTTTGTTGTGGTAAGGGATAGTTGGGGGTGATTTACGGTAGCTGAAGTAATTTAGGTGAGTCTGGCATAGTTTGTTATGATTTGTACATCTATTTTTGTAATTTTAAGTTGATATGGTTTGGTTTGTTGTGGTAAGGGATAGTTGGGGGTGATTTACGTTAGCCGAAGTAATTTAGGTGATTCTGGTATAGTTTGTTATAATTTTTAGCATTTTTTTGTAATTTAAAAGTGATAGGGTTTAGTTTGTTGTGGTAAGGGTTAGTTGGTGATGATTTATTAAAGCCGAAGTAATTTAGGTGAGTTTGGATAGTTTGCTATGGTTACTAGCATTTTTTTGTAATTTAAAAGTGATTGGGTTTAGTTTGTTGTGGTAAGGGTTAGTTGGTGATGATTTAGAGTAGCCGAAGTAATTTAGGTGAGTCTGGCATAGTTTGTTATGATTTGTACACCATTTTTTGTAATTTTAAGATGATAAGGTTTGGTTTGTTGTGGTAAGGGATATTTGGGGGTGATTTACGGTAGCTGAAGTAATTTAGGTGAGTCTGGCATAGTTTGTTATGATTTGTACACCTTTTTTTGTAATTTTAAGTTGATATGGTTTGGTTTGTTGTGGTAAGGGATAGTTGGGGGTGATTTACGATAGCCGAAGTAATTTAGGTGATTCTGGTATAGTTTGTTATGATTTTTAGCATTTTTTTGTGTTTTTAAAGTGATTGGGCTTAGTTTGTTGCTGTAAAGTGTAGTTGGGGGTAATTTTTGATAGCCGAAGTAATTTAGGTGAGTTTGGCATAGTTTGCTATAATTACTAGCATTTTTTTGTAATTTAAAAGTGATTGGGTTTAGTTTGTTGTGGTAAGGGTTAGTTGGTGATGATTTAGAGTAGCCGAAGTAATTTAGGTGAGTCTGGCATAGTTTGTTATGATTTGTACACCATTTTTTGTAATTTTAAGATGATAAGGTTTGGTTTGTTGTGGTAAGGGATAGTTGGGGGTGATTTACGGTAGCTGAAGTAATTTAGGTGAGTCTGGCATAGTTTGTTATGATTTGTACATCTATTTTTGTAATTTTAAGTTGATATGGTTTGGTTTGTTGTGGTAAGGGATAGTTGGGGGTGATTTACGTTAGCCGAAGTAATTTAGGTGATTCTGGTATAGTTTGTTATAATTTTTAGCATTTTTTTGTAATTTAAAAGTGATAGGGTTTAGTTTGTTGTGGTAAGGGTTAGTTGGTGATGATTTATTAAAGCCGAAGTAATTTAGGTGAGTTTGGATAGTTTGCTATGGTTACTAGCATTTTTTTGTAATTTAAAAGTGATTGGGTTTAGTTTGTTGTGGTAAGGGTTAGTTGGTGATGATTTAGAGTAGCCGAAGTAATTTAGGTGAGTCTGGCATAGTTTGTTATGATTTGTACACCATTTTTTGTAATTTTAAGATGATAAGGTTTGGTTTGTTGTGGTAAGGGATATTTGGGGGTGATTTACGGTAGCTGAAGTAATTTAGGTGACTCTGGCATAGTTTGTTATGATTTGTACACCTTTTTTTGTAATTTTAAGTTGATATGGTTTGGTTTGTTGTGGTAAGGGATAGTTGGGGGTGATTTACGTTAGCCGAAGTAATTTAGGTGATTCTGGTATAGTTTGTTATGATTTTTAGCATTTTTTTGTAATTTAAAAGTGATAGGGTTTAGTTTGTTGTGGTAAGGGTTAGTTGGTGATGATTTATTGTAGCCGAAGTAATTTAGGTGAGTTTGGCATAGTTTGCTATGGTTACTAGCATTTTTTTGTAATTTAAAAGTGATTGGGTTTAGTTTGTTGTGGTAAGGGTTAGTTGGTGATGATTTATGGTAGCCGAAGTAATTTAGGTGAGTTTGGCATTGTTTGCTATGGTTACTAGCATTTTTTTGTAATTTAAAAGTGATTGGGTTTAGTTTGTTGTGGTAAGAGTTAGTTGGTGATGATTTAGAGTAGCCGAAGTAATTTAGGTGAGTCTGGCATAGTTTGTTATGATTTGTACACCTTTTTTTGTAATTTTAAAATGATATGGTTTGGTTTGTTGTGGTAAGGGATAGTTGGGGGTGATTTACGGTAGCCGAAGTAATTTAGGTGATTCTGGTATAGCTTGTTATGATTTTTAGCATTTTTTTGTAATTTTAAAGTGATTGGGCTTAGTTTGTTGCTGTAATGTGTAGTTGGGGGTGATTTTTAATAGCCGAAGTAATTTAGGTGAGTTTGGCACAATTTACTATGGTTAGTAGCATTTTTTTGTTATTTAAAAGTGATTGGGTTTAGTTTGTTGTGGTAAGGGTTAGTTGGTGATGATTTATGTTAGCCGAAGTAATTTAGGTGAGTTTGGCATAGTTTGCTATGGTTACTAGCATTTTTTTGTAATTTAAAAGTGATTGGGTTTAGTTTGTTGTGGTAAGGGTTAGTTGGTGATGATTTAGAGTAGCCGAAGTAATTTAGGTGAGTCTGGCATAGTTTGTTATGATTTGTACATCTTTTTTTGTAATTTTATGATGATATGGTTTGGTTTGTTGTGGTAAGGGATAGTTTGGGGTGATTTACGGTAGCCGAAGTAATTTAGGTGATTCTGGTATGGTTTGTTATGCTTTTTAGCATTTTTTTGTAATTTTAAAGTTATTGGGCTTAGTTTGTTGCTGTAAAGTGTAGTTGAGGGTGATTTTTGTTAGCCGAAGTAATTTAGGTGAGTTTGGCATAGTTTGCTGTGGTTAGTAGCATTTTTTTGTAATTTAAAAATGATTGGGTTTAGTTTCTTGTGGTAAGGGTTAGTTGGTGATGATTTATGGTAGCCGAAGTAATTTAGGTGAGTTTGGCATAGTTTGCTATGGTTACAAGCATTTTTTTGTAATTTAAAAGTGATTGGGTTTAGTTTGTTGTGGTAAGGGTTAGTTGGTGATGATTTAGAGTAGCCGAAGTAATTTTGGTGAGTCTGGCATAGTTTGTTATGATTTGTACACCTTTTTTTGTAATTTTAAAATGATATGGTTTGGTGTGTTGTGGTAAGGGATAGTTGGGGGTGATTTACGGTAGCCGAAGTAATTTAGGTGATTCTGGTATAGTTTGTTATGATTTTTAGCATTTTTTTGTAATTTTAAAGTGATTGGGCTTAGTTTGTTGCTGTAAAGTGTAGTTGGGGGTGATTTTTAATAGCCGAAGTAATTTAGGTGAGTTTGGCACAGTTTACTATGGTTAGTAGCATTTTTTTGTTATTTAAAAGTGATTGGGTTTAGTTTGTTGTGGTAAGGGTTAGTTGGTGATGATTTATGTTAGCCGAAGTAATTTAGGTGAGTTTGGCATAGTTTGCTATGGTTACTAGCATTTTTTTGTAATTTAAAAGTGATTGGGTTTAGTTTGTTGTGGTAAGGGTTTGTTGGTGATGATTTAGAGTAGTCGAAATAATTTAGGTGAGTCTGGCATAGTTTGTTATGATTTGTACACCTTTTTTTGTAATTTTAACATGATATGGTTTGGTTTGTTGTGGTAAGGGATAGTTGGGGGTGATTTACGGTAGTCGAAGTAATTTAGGTGATTCTGGTATAGTTTGTTATGATTTTTAGAATTTTTTTGTAATTTTAAAGTGATTGGGCTTAGTTTGTTGCTGTAAAGTGTAGATGGGGGTGATTTTTGATAGCCGAAGTAATTTAGGTGAGTCTGGCATAGTTTGTTATGATTTTTAGCATTTTTTTGTAATTTTATTGTGACTGGGCTTAGTTTGTTGCTGTAAAATGTAGTTGGAGGTGATTTTTGATAGCCGAAGTAATTTAGGTGAGTTTGGCATAGTTTGCTATGGTTTGTAGCATTTTTTTGTAATTTAAAAGTGATAGGGTTTAGTTTGTTGTGGTAAGGGTTAGTTGGTGATGATTTATTGTAGCCGAAGTAATTTAGGTGAGTTTGGCATAGTTTGCTATGGTTACTAGCATTTTTTTGTAATTTAAAAGTGATTGGGTTTAGTTTGTTGTGGTAAGGGTTAGTTGGTGATGATTTATGGTAGCCGAAGTAATTTAGGTGAGTTTGGCATTGTTTGCTATGGTTACTAGCATTTTTTTGTAATTTAAAAGTGATTGGGTTTAGTTTGTTGTGGTAAGAGTTAGTTGGTGATGATTTAGAGTAGCCGAAGTAATTTAGGTGAGTCTGGCATAGTTTGTTATGATTTGTACACCTTTTTTTGTAATTTTAAAATGATATGGTTTGGTTTGTTGTGGTAAGGGATAGTTGGGGGTGATTTACGGTAGCCGAAGTAATTTAGGTGATTCTGGTATAGTTTGTTATGATTTTTAGCATTTTTTTGTAATTTTAAAGTGATTGGGCTTAGTTTGTTGCTGTAATGTGTAGTTGGGGGTGATTTTTAATAGCCGAAGTAATTTAGGTGAGTTTGGCACAGTTTACTATGGTTAGTAGCATTTTTTTGTTATTTAAAAGTGATTGGGTTTAGTTTGTTGTGGTAAGGGTTAGTTGGTGATGATTTATGTTAGCCGAAGTAATTTAGGTGAGTTTGGCATAGTTTGCTATGGTTACTAGCATTTTTTTGTAATTTAAAAGTGATTGGGTTTAGTTTGTTGTGGTAAGGGTTAGTTGGTGATGATTTAGAGTAGCCGAAGTAATTTAGGTGAGTCTGGCATAGTTTGTTATGATTTGTACATCTTTTTTTGTAATTTTAAAATGATATGGTTTGGTTTGTTGTGGTAAGGGATAGTTTGGGGTGATTTACGGTAGCCGAAGTAATTTAGGTGATTCTGGTATAGTTTGTTATGATTTTTAGCATTTTTTTGTAATTTTAAAGTGATTGGGCTTTGTTTGTTGCTGTAAAGTGTAGTTGAGGGTGATTTTTATTAGCCGAAGTAATTTAGGTGAGTTTGGCATAGTTTGCTGTGGTTAGTAGAATTTTTTTGTAATTTAAAAGTGATTGGGTTTAGTTTGTTGTGGTAAGGGTTAGTTGGTGATGATTTATGGTAGCCGAAGTAATTTAGGTGAGTTTGGCATAATTTGCTGTGGTTAGTAGAATTTTTTTGTAATTTAAAAGTGATTGGGTTTAGTTTGTTGTGGTAAGGGTTAGTTGGTGATGATTTATGGTAGCCGAAGTAATTTAGGTGAGTTTGGCATAGTTTGCTATGATTACAAGCATTTTTTTGTAATTTAAAAGTGATTGGGTTTAGTTTGTTGTGGTAAGGGTGAGTTGGTGATGATTTAGAGTAGCCGAAGTAATTTTGGTGAGTCTGGCATAGTTTGTAATGATTTGTACACCTTTTTTTGTAATTTTAAGATGATATGGTTTGGTTTGTTGTGGTAAGGGATAGTTGGGGGTGATTTACGGTAGCCGAAGTAATTTAGGTGATTCTGGTATAGTTTGTTATAATTTTTAGCATTTTTTTGTAATTTTAAAGTGATTGGGCTTAGTTTGTTGCTGTAAAGTGTAGTTGGGGGTGATTTTTGATAGCCGAAGTAATTTAGGTGAGTTTGGCATGGTTTACTATGGTTAGTAGCATTTTTTTGTAATTTAAAAGTGATTGGGTTTAGTTTGTTGTGGTAAGGGTTAGTTGGTGATGATTTATGTTAGCCGAAGTAATTTAGGTGATATTGGCATAGTTTGCTATGGTTACTAGCATTTTTTTGTAATTTAACAGTGATTGGGTTTAGTTTGTTGTGGTAAGGGTTAGTTGGTGATGATTTAGAGTAGCCGAAGTTATTTAGGTGAGTCTGGCATAGTTTGTTATGATTTGTACACCTTTTTTGTAATTTTAAGATGATATGGTTTGGTTTGTTGTGGTAAGGGATAGTTGGGGGTGATTTACGGTAGCCGAAGTAATTTAGGTGATTCTGGTATAGTTTGTTATGATTTTTAGCATTTTTTTGTAATTTTAAAGTGATTGGGCTTAGTTTGTTGCTGTAAAGTGTAGTTGGGGGTGATTTTTGATAGCTGAAGTAATTTAGGTGAGTTTGGCATAGTCTGCTATGGTTAGTAGCATTTTTTTGTAATTTAAAAGTGATTGGGTTTAGTTTGTTGTGGTAAGGGTTAGTTGGTGATGATTAATGGTAGCCGAAGTAATTTAGGTGAGTTTGGCATAGTTTGCTATGGTTACTAGCATTTTTTTTGTAATTTAAAAGCGATTGGGTTTAGTTTGTTGTGGTAAGGGTTAGTTGGTGATGATTTAGAGTAGCCGAAGTTATTTAGGTGAGTCTGGCATAGTTTGTTATGATTTGTACACCTTTTTTTGTAATTTTAAGATGATATGGTTTGGTTTGTTGTGGTAAGGGATAGTTGGGGGTGATTTACGGTAGCCGAAGTAATTTAGGTGATTCTGGTATAGTTTATTATGATTTTTAGCATTTTTTTGTAATTTTAAAGTGATTGGGCTTAGTTTGTTGCTGTAAAGTGTAGTTGGGGGTGATTTTTGATAGCTGAAGTAATTTAGGTGAGTTTGGCATAGTCTGCTATGGTTAGTAGCATTTTTTTGTAATTTAAAAGTGATTGGGTTTAGTTTGTTGTGGTAAGGGTTAGTTGGTGATGATTAATGGTAGCCGAAGTAATTTAGGTGAGTTTGGCATAGTTTGCTATGTTTACTAGCATTTTTTTGTAATTTAAAAGTGATTGGGTTTAGTTTGTTGTGGTAAGGGTTAGTTGGTGATGATTTAGAGTAGCCGAAGTAATTTAGGTGAGTCTGGCATAGTTTGTTATAATTTGTACACCTTTTTTAGTAATTTTAAAATGATATGGTTTGGTTTGTTGTGGTAAGGGATATTTGGCGGTGATTTACGATAGCCGAAGTAATTTAGGCGATTCTGGTATAGTTTGTTATGATTTTTAGCATTTTTTTGTGTTTTTAAAGTGATTGGGCTTAGTTTGTTGCTGTAAAGTGTAGTTGGGGGTAATTTTTGAAAGCCGAAGTAATTTAGGTGAGTTTGGCATAGTTTGCTATAATTACTAGCATTTTTTTGTAATTTAAAAGTGATTGGGTTTAGTTTGTTGTGGTAAGGGTTAGTTGGTGATGATTTAGAGTAGCCGAAGTAATTTAGGTGAGTCTGGCATAGTTTGTTATGATTTGTACACCATTTTTTGTAATTTTAAGATGATAAGGTTTGGTTTGTTGTGGTAAGGGATAGTTGGGGGTGATTTACGGTAGCTGAAGTAATTTAGGTGAGTCTGGCATAGTTTGTTATGATTTGTACATCTTTTTTTGTAATTTTAAGTTGATATGGTTTGGTTTGTTGTGGTAAGGGATAGTTGGGGGTGATTTACGTTAGCCGAAGTAATTTAGGTGATTCTGGTATAGTTTGTTATAATTTTTAGCATTTTTTTGTAATTTAAAAGTGATAGGGTTTAGTTTGTTGTGGTAAGGGTTAGTTGGTGATGATTTATTGAAGCCGAAGTAATTTAGGTGAGTTTGGCATAGTTTGCTATGGTTACTAGCATTTTTTTGTAATTTAAAAGTGATTGGGTTTAGTTTGTTGTGGTAAGGGTTAGTTGGTGATGATTTAGAGTAGCCGAAGTAATTTAGGTGAGTCTGGCATAGTTTGTTATGATTTGTACACCATTTATTGTAATTTTAAGATGATAAGGTTTGGTTTGTTGTGGTAAGGGATATTTGGGGGTGATTTACGGTAGCTGAAGTAATTTAGGTGAGTCTGGCATAGTTTGTTATGATTTGTACATCTTTTTTTGTAATTTTAAGTTGATATGGTTTGGTTTGTTGTGGTAAGGGATAGTTGGGGGTGATTTACGTTAGCCGAAGTAATTTAGGTGATTCTGGTATAGTTTGTTATGATTTTTAGCATTTTTTTGTAATTTAAAAGTGATAGGGTTTAGTTTGTTGTGGTAAGGGTTAGTTGGTGATGATTTATTGTAGCCGAAGTAATTTAGGTGAGTTTGGCATAGTTTGCTATGGTTACTAGCATTTTTTTGTAATTTAAAAGTGATTGGGTTTAGTTTGTTGTGGTAAGGGTTAGTTGGTGATGATTTATGGTAGCCGAAGTAATTTAGGTGAGTTTGGCATTGTTTGCTATGGTTACTAGCATTTTTTTGTAATTTAAAAGTGATTGGGTTTAGTTTGTTGTGGTAAGAGTTAGTTGGTGATGATTTAGAGTAGCCGAAGTAATTTAGGTGAGTCTGGCATAGTTTGTTATGATTTGTACACCTTTTTTTGTAATTTTAAAATGATATGGTTTGGTTTGTTGTGGTAAGGGATAGTTGGGGGTGATTTACGGTAGCCGAAGTAATTTAGGTGATTCTGGTATAGTTTGTTATGATTTTTAGCATTTTTTTGTAATTTTAAAGTGATTGGGCTTAGTTTGTTGCTGTAATGTGTAGTTGGGGGTGATTTTTAATAGCCGAAGTAATTTAGGTGAGTTTGGCACAGTTTACTATGGTTAGTAGCATTTTTTTGTTATTTAAAAGTGATTGGGTTTAGTTTGTTGTGGTAAGGGTTAGTTGGTGATGATTTATGGTAGCCGAAGTAATTTAGGTGAGTTTGGCATAGTTTGCTATGGTTACAAGCATTTTTTTGTAATTTAAAAGCGATTGGGTTTAGTTTGTTGTGGTAAGGGTTAGTTGGTGATGATTTAGAGTAGCCGAAGTAATTTTGGTGAGTCTGGCAAAGTTTGTAATGATTTGTACACCTTTTTTTGTAATTTTAAGATGATATGGTTTGGTTTGTTATGGTAAGGGATAGTTGGGGGTGATTTACGGTAGCCGAAGTAATTTAGGTGATTCTGGTATAGTTTGTTATAATTTTTAGCATTTTTTTGTAATTTTAAAGTGATTGGGCTTAGTTTGTTGCTGTAAAGTGTAGTTGGGGGTGATTTTTGATAGCCGAAGTAATTTAGGTGAGTTTGGCATGGTTTACTATGGTTAGTAGCATTTTTTTGTAATTTAAAAGTGATTGGGTTTAGTTTGTTGTGGTAAGGGTTAGTTGGTGATGATTTATGGTAGCCGAAGTAATTTAGGTGAGTTTGGCATAATTTGCTATGGTTACTAGCATGTTTTTGTAATTTAAAAGTGATTGGGTTTAGTTTGTTGTGGTAAGGGTTAGTTGGTGATGATTTAGAGTAGCCGAAGTAATTTAGGTGAGTTTGGCATAGTTTGTTATGATTTGTACACCTTTTTTTGTAATTTTAAGATGATATGGTTTGGTTTGTTGTGGTAAGGGATAGTTGGGAGTGATTTACGGTAGCCGAAGTAATTTAGGTGATTCTGGTATAGTTTGTTATGATTTTTAGCATTTTTTTGTAATTTTAAAGTGATTGGGCTTAGTTTGTTGCTGTAATGTGTAGTTGGGAGTGATTTTTAATAGCCGAAGTAATTTAGGTGAGTTTGGCACAGTTTACTATGGTTAGTAGCATTTTTTTGTTATTTAAAAGTGATTGGGTTTAGTTTGTTGTGGTAAGGGTTAGTTGGTGATGATTTATGTTAGCCGAAGTAATTTAGGTGAGTTTGGCATAGTTTGCTATGGTTACTAGCATTTTTTTGTAATTTAAAAGTGATTGGGTTTAGTTTGTTGTGGTAAGGGTTAGTTGGTGATGATTTAGAGTAGCCGAAGTAATTTAGGTAAGTCTGGCATAGTTTGTTATGATTTGTACATCTTTTTTTGTAATTTTATGATGATATGGTTTGGTTTGTTGTGGTAAGGGATAGTTTGGGGTGATTTACGGTAGCCGAAGTAATTTAGGTGATTCTGGTATGGTTTGTTATGATTTTTAGCATTTTTTTGTAATTTTAAAGTGATTGGGCTTAGTTTGTTGCTGTAAAGTGTAGTTGGGGGTGATTTTTGATAGCCAAAGTAATTTAGGTGAGTTTGGCATAGTTTGCTATGGTTAGTAGCATTTTTTTGTAATTTAAAAGTGATTGGGTTTAGTTTGTTGTGGTAAGGGTTAGTTGGTGATGATTTATGGTAGCCGAAGTAATTTAGGTGAGTTTGGCATAGTTTGCTATGGTTACTAGCATTTTTTTTGTAATTTAAAAGTGATTGGGTTTATTTTGTTGTGGTAAGGGTTAGTTGGTGATGATTTAGAGTAGCCGAAGTTATTTAGGTGAGTCTGGCATAGTTTGTTATGATTTGTACACCTTTTTTTGTAATTTTAAGATGATATGGTTTGGTTTGTTGTGGTAAGGGATAGTTGGGGGTGATTTACGGTAGCCGAAGTAATTTAGGTGATTCTGGTATAGTTTGTTATGATTTTTAGCATTTTTTTGTAATTTTAAAGTGATTGGGCTTAGTTTGTTGCTGTAAAGTGTAGTTGGGGGTGATTTTTGATAGCTGAAGTAATTTAGGTGAGTTTGGCATAGTCTTCTATGGTTAGTAGCATTTTTTTGTAATTTAAAAGTGATTGGGTTTAGTTTGTTGTGGTAAGGGTTAGTTGGTGGTGATTAATGGTAGCCGAAGTAATTTAGGTGAGTTTGGCATAGTTTGCTATGGTTACTAGCATTTTTTTTGTAATTTAAAAGTGATTGGGTTTAGTTTGTTGTGGTAAGGGTTAGTTGGTGATGATTTAGAGTAGCCGAAGTTATTTAGGTGAGTCTGGCATAGTTTGTTATGATTTGTAAACCTTTTTTGTAATTTTAAGATGATATGGTTTGGTTTGTTGTGGTAAGGGATAGTTGGGGGTGATTTACGGTAGCCGAAGTAATTTAGGTGATTCTGGTATAGTTTGTTATGATTTTTAGCATTTTTTTGTAATTTTAAAGTGATTGGGCTTAGTTTGTTGCTGTAAAGTGTAGTTGGGGGTGATTTTTGATAGCTGAAGTAATTTAGGTGAGTTTGGCATAGTCTGCTATGGATAGTAGCATTTTTTTGTAATTTAAAAGTGATTGGGTTTAGTTTGTTGTAGTAAGGGTTAGTTGGTGATGATTAATGGTAGCCGAAGTAATTTAGGTGAGTTTGGCATAGTTTGCTATGGTTACTAGCATTTTTTTGTAATTTAAAAGTGATTGGGTTTAGTTTGTTGTGGTAAGGGTTAGTTGGTGATGATTTAGAGTAGCCGAAGTAATTTAGGTGAGTCTGGCATAATTTGTTATAATTTGTACACCTTTTTTAGTAATTTTAAAATGATATGGTTTGGTTTGTTGTGGTAAGGGATAGTTGGGGGTGATTTACGATAGCCGAAGTAATTTAGGTGATTCTAGTATAGTTTGTTATGATTTTTAGCATTTTTTTGTGTTTTTAAAGTGATTGGGCTTAGTTTGTTGCTGTAAAGAGTAGTTGGGGGTAATTTTTGATAGCCGAAGTAATTTAGGTGAGTTTGGCATAGTTTGCTATGGTTACTAGCATTTTTTTGTAATTTAAAAGTGATTGGGTTTAGTTTGTTGTGGTAAGGGTTAGTTGGTGATGATTTAGAGTAGCAGAAGTAATTTAGGTGAGTCAGGCATAGTTTGTTATGATTTGTACACCATTTTTTGTAATTTTAAGATGATAAGGTTTGGTTTGTTGTGGTAAGGGATAGTTGGGGGTGATTTACGGTAGCTGAAGTAATTTAGGTGAGTCTGGCATAGTTTGTTATGATTTGTACATCTTTTTTTGTAATTTTAAGTTGATATGGTTTGGTTTGTTGTGGTAAGGGATAGTTGGGGGTGATTTACGTTAGCCAAAGTAATTTAGGTGATTCTGGTATAGTTTGTTATGATTTTTAGCATTTTTTTGTAATTTAAAAGTGATAGGGTTTAGTTTGTTGTGGTAAGGGTTAGTTGGTGATGATTTATTGTAGCCGAAGTAATTTAGGTGAGTTTGGCATAGTTTGCTATGGTTACTAGCATTTTTTGTAATTTAAAAGTGATTGGGTTTAGTTTGTTGTGGTAAGGGTTAGTTGGTGATGATTTAGAGTAGCCGAAATAATTTAGGTGAGTCTGGCATAGTTTGTTATGATTTGTACACCATTTTTTAAAATTTTAAGATGATAAGGTTTAATTGTTGTGGTAAGGGATAGTTGGGGGTGATTTACGGTAGCTGAAGTAATTTAGGTGAGTCTGGCATAGTTTGTTATGATTTGTACATCTTTTTTTGTAATTTTAAGTTGATATGGTTTGGTTTGTTGTGGTAAGGAATAGTTGGGGGTGATTTACGTTAGCCGAAGTAATTTAGGTGATTCTGGTATAGTTTGTTATGATTTTTAGCATTTTTTTGTAATTTAAAAGTGATAGGGTTTAGTTTGTTGTGGTAAGGGTTAGTTGGTGATGATTTATTGTAGCCGAAGTAATTTAGGTGAGTTTGGCATAGTTTGCTATGGTTACTAGCATTTTTTTGTAATTTAAAAGTGATTGGGTTTAGTTTGTTGTGGTAAGGGTTAGTTGGTGATGATTTAGAGTAGCCGAAGTAATTTTGGTGAGTCTGGCATAGTTTGCTATGGTTACTAGCATTTTTTTGTAATTTAAAAGTGATTGGGTTTAGTTTGTTGTGGTAAGGGTTAGTTGGTGATGATTTATTGTAGCCGAAGTAATTTAGGTGAGTTTGGCATAGTTTGCTATGGTTACTAGCATTTTTTTGTAATTTAAAAGTGATTGGGTTTAGTTTGTTGTGGTAAGGGTTAGTTGGTGATGATTTATGGTAGCCGAAGTAATTTAGGTGAGTTTGGCATTGTTTGCTATGGTTACTAGCATTTTTTTGTAATTTAAAAGTGATTGGGTTTAGTTTGTTGTGGTAAGGGTTAGTTGGTGATGATTTATTGTAGCCGAAGTAATTTAGGTGAGTTTGGCATAGTTTGCTATGGTTACTAGCATTTTTTTGTAATTTAAAAGTGATTGGGTTTAGTTTGTTGTGGTAAGGGTTAGTTGGTGATGATTTATGGTAGCCGAAGTAATTTAGGTGAGTTTGGCATTGTTTGCTATGGTTACTAGCATTTTTTTGTAATTTAAAAGTGATTGGGTTTAGTTTGTTGTGGTAAGAGTTAGTTGGTGATGATTTAGAGTAGCCGAAGTAATTTAGGTGAGTCTGGCATAGTTTGTTATGATTTGTACACCTTTTTTTGTAATTTTAAAATGATATGGTTTGGTTTGTTGCGGTAAGGGATAGTTGGGGGTGATTTACGGTAGCCGAAGTAATTTAGGTGATTCTGGTATAGTTTGTTATGATTTTTAGCATTTTTTTGTAATTTTAAAGTGATTGGGCTTAGTTTGTTGCTGTAATGTGTAGTTGGGGGTGATTTTTAATAGCCGAAGTAATTTAGGTGAGTTTGGCACAGTTTACTATGGTTAGTAGCATTTTTTTGTTATTTAAAAGTGATTGGGTTTAGTTTGTTGTGGTAAGGGTTAGTTGGTGATGATTTATGTTAGCCGAAGTAATTTAGGTGAGTTTGGCATAGTTTGCTATGGTTACTAGCATTTTTTTGTAATTTAAAAGTGATTGGGTTTAGTTTGTTGTGGTAAGGGTTAGTTGGTGATGATTTAGAGTAGCCGAAGTAATTTAGGTGAGTCTGGCATAGTTTGTTATGATTTGTACATCTTTTTTTGTAATTTTAAAATGATATGGTTTGGTTTGTTGTGGTAAGGGATAGTTGGGGGTGATTTACGGTAGCCGAAGTAATTTAGGTGATTCTGGTATAGTTTGTTATGATTTTTAACATTTTTTTGTAATTTTAAAGTGATTGGGCTTAGTTTGTTGCTGTAAAGTGTAGTTGCAAGTGATTTTTAATAGCCGAAGTAATTTAGGTGAGTTTGGCACAGTTTACTATGGTTAGTAGCATTTTTTTGTTATTTAAAAGTGATTGGGTTTAGTTTGTTGTGGTAAGGGTTAGTTGGTGATGATTTATGGTAGCCGAAGTAATTTAGGTGAGTTTGGCATAGTTTGCTATGGTTACAAGCATTTTTTTGTAATTTAAAAGTGATTGGGTTTAGTTTGTTGTGGTAAGGGTTAGTTGGTGATGATTTAGAGTAGCCGAAGTAATTTTGGTGAGTCTGGCATAGTTTGTAATGATTTGTACACCTTTTTTTGTAATTTTAAGATGATATGGTTTGGTTTGTTATGGTAAGGGATAGTTGGGGGTGATTTACGGTAGCCGAAGTAATTTAGGTGATTCTGGTATAGTTTGTTATAATTTTTAGCATTTTTTTGTAATTTTAAAGTGATTGGGCTTAGTTTGTTGCTGTAAAGTGTAGTTGGGGGTGATTTTTGATAGCCGAAGTAATTTAGGTGAGTTTGGCATGGTTTACTATGGTTAGTAGCATTTTTTTGTAATTTAAAAGTGATTGGGTTTAGTTTGTTGTGGTAAGGGTTAGTTGGTGATGATTTATGGTAGCCGAAGTAATTTAGGTGAGTTTGGCATAATTTGCTATGGTTACTAGCATGTTTTTGTAATTTAAAAGTGATTGGGTTTAGTTTGTTGTGGTAAGGGTTAGTTGGTGATGATTTAGAGTAGCCGAAGTAATTTAGGTGAGTTTGGCATAGTTTGTTATGATTTGTACACCTTTTTTTGTAATTTTAAGATGATATGGTTTGGTTTGTTGTGGTAAGGGATAGTTGGGAGTGATTTACGGTAGCCGAAGTAATTTAGGTGATTCTGGTATAGTTTGTTATGATTTTTAGCATTTTTTTGTAATTTTAAAGTGATTGGGCTTAGTTTGTTGTGGTAAGGGTTAGTTGGTGATGATTTATGTTAGCCGAAGTAATTTAGGTGAGTTTGGCATAGTTTGCTATGGTTACTAGCATTTTTTTGTAATTTAAAAGTGATTGGGTTTAGTTTGTTGTGGTAAGGGTTAGTTGGTAATGATTTAGAGTAGCCGAAGTAATTTAGGTAAGTCTGGCATAGTTTGTTATGATTTGTACATCTTTTTTTGTAATTTTATGATGATATGGTTTGGTTTGTTGTGGTAAGGGATAGTTTGGGGTGATTTACGGTAGCCGAAGTAATTTAGGTGATTCTGGTATGGTTTGTTATGATTTTTAGCATTTTTTTGTAATTTTAAAGTGATTGGGCTTAGTTTGTTGCTGTAAAGTGTAGTTGGGGGTGATTTTTGATAGCCAAAGTAATTTAGGTGAGTTTGGCATAGTTTGCTATGGTTAGTAGCATTTTTTTGTAATTTAAAAGTGATTGGGTTTAGTTTGTTGTGGTAAGGGTTAGTTGGTGATGATTTATGGTAGCCGAAGTAATTTAGGTGAGTTTGGCATAGTTTGCTATGGTTACTAGCATTTTTTTTGTAATTTAAAAGTGATTGGGTTTATTTTGTTGTGGTAAGGGTTAGTTGGTGATGATTTAGAGTAGCCGAAGTTATTTAGGTGAGTCTGGCATAGTTTGTTATGATTTGTACACCTTTTTTTGTAATTTTAAGATGATATGGTTTGGTTTGTTGTGGTAAGGGATAGTTGGGGGTGATTTACGGTAGCCGAAGTAATTTAGGTGATTCTGGTATAGTTTGTTATGATTTTTAGCATTTTTTTGTAATTTTAAAGTGATTGGGCTTAGTTTGTTGCTGTAAAGTGTAGTTGGGGGTGATTTTTGATAGCTGAAGTAATTTAGGTGAGTTTGGCATAGTCTTCTATGGTTAGTAGCATTTTTTTGTAATTTAAAAGTGATTGGGTTTAGTTTGTTGTGGTAAGGGTTAGTTGGTGGTGATTAATGGTAGCCGAAGTAATTTAGGTGAGTTTGGCATAGTTTGCTATGGTTACTAGCATTTTTTTTGTAATTTAAAAGTGATTGGGTTTAGTTTGTTGTGGTAAGGGTTAGTTGGTGATGATTTAGAGTAGCCGAAGTTATTTAGGTGAGTCTGGCATAGTTTGTTATGATTTGTACACCTTTTTTGTAATTTTAAGATGATATGGTTTGGTTTGTTGTGGTAAGGGATAGTTGGGGGTGATTTACGGTAGCCGAAGTAATTTAGGTGATTCTGGTATAGTTTGTTATGATTTTTAGCATTTTTTTGTAATTTTAAAGTGATTGGGCTTAGTTTGTTGCTGTAAAGTGTAGTTGGGGGTGATTTTTGATAGCTGAAGTAATTTAGGTGAGTTTGGCATAGTCTGCTATGGTTAGTAGCATTTTTTTGTAATTTAAAGTGATTGGGTTTAGTTTGTTGTAGTAAGGGTTAGTTGGTGATGATTAATGGTAGCCGAAGTAATTTAGGTGAGTTTGGCATAGTTTGCTATGGTTACTAGCATTTTTTTGTAATTTAAAAGTGATTGGGTTTAGTTTGTTGTGGTAAGGGTTAGTTGGTGATGATTTAGAGTAGCCGAAGTAATTTAGGTGAGTCTGGCATAATTTGTTATAATTTGTACACCTTTTTTAGTAATTTTAAAATGATATGGTTTGGTTTGTTGTGGTAAGGGATAGTTGGGGGTGATTTACGATAGCCGAAGTAATTTAGGTGATTCTAGTATAGTTTGTTATAATTTTTAGCATTTTTTTGTGTTTTTAAAGTGATTGGGCTTAGTTTGTTGCTGTAAAGAGTAGTTGGGGGTAATTTTTGATAGCCGAAGTAATTTAGGTGAGTTTGGCATAGTTTGCTATGGTTACTAGCATTTTTTTGTAATTTAAAAGTGATTGGGTTTAGTTTGTTGTGGTAAGGGTTAGTTGGTGATGATTTAGAGTAGCAGAAGTAATTTAGGTGAGTCTGGCATAGTTTGTTATGATTTGTACACCATTTTTTGTAATTTTAAGATGATAAGGTTTGGTTTGTTGTGGTAAGGGATAGTTGGGGGTGATTTACGGTAGCTGAAGTAATTTAGGTGAGTCTGGCATAGTTTGTTATGATTTGTACATCTTTTTTTGTAATTTTAAGTTGATATGGTTTGGTTTGTTGTGGTAAGGGATAGTTGGGGGTGATTTACGTTAGCCGAAGTAATTTAGGTGATTCTGGTATAGTTTGTTATGATTTTTAGCATTTTTTTGTAATTTAAAAGTGATAGGGTTTAGTTTGTTGTGGTAAGGGTTAGTTGGTGATGATTTATTGTAGCCGAAGTAATTTAGGTGAGTTTGGCATAGTTTGCTATGGTTACTAGCATTTTTTGTAATTTAAAAGTGATTGGGTTTAGTTTGTTGTGGTAAGGGTTAGTTGGTGATGATTTAGAGTAGCCGAAATAATTTAGGTGAGTCTGGCATAGTTTGTTATGATTTGTACACCATTTTTTGTAATTTTAAGATGATAAGGTTTAATTGTTGTGGTAAGGGATAGTTGGGGGTGATTTACGGTAGCTGAAGTAATTTAGGTGAGTCTGGCATAGTTTGTTATGATTTGTACATCTTTTTTTGTAATTTTAAGTTGATATGGTTTGGTTTGTTGTGGTAAGGAATAGTTGGGGGTGATTTACGTTAGCCGAAGTAATTTAGGTGATTCTGGTATAGTTTGTTATGATTTTTAGCATTTTTTTGTAATTTAAAAGTGATAGGGTTTAGTTTGTTGTGGTAAGGGTTAGTTGGTGATGATTTATTGTAGCCGAAGTAATTTAGGTGAGTTTGGCATAGTTTGCTATGGTTACTAGCATTTTTTTGTAATTTAAAAGTGATTGGGTTTAGTTTGTTGTGGTAAGGGTTAGTTGGTGATGATTTATGGTAGCCGAAGTAATTTAGGTGAGTTTGGCATTGTTTGCTATGGTTACTAGCATTTTTTTGTAATTTAAAAGTGATTGGGTTTAGTTTGTTGTGGTAAGAGTTAGTTGGTGATGATTTAGAGTAGCCGAAGTAATTTAGGTGAGTCTGGCATAGTTTGTTATGATTTGTACACCTTTTTTTGTAATTTTAAAATGATATGGTTTGGTTTGTTGTGGTAAGGGATAGTTGGGGGTGATTTACGGTAACCGAAGTAATTTAGGTGATTCTGGTATAGTTTGTTATGATTTTTAGCATTTTTTTGTAATTTTAAAGTGATTGGGCTTAGTTTGTTGCTGTAATGTGTAGTTGGGGGTGATTTTTAATAGCCGAAGTAATTTAGGTGAGTTTGGCACAGTTTACTATGGTTAGTAGCATTTTTTTGTTATTTAAATGTGATTGGGTTTAGTTTGTTGTGGTAAGGGTTAGTTGGTGATGATTTATGTTAGCCGAAGTAATTTAGGTGAGTTTGGCATAGTTTGCTATGGTTACTAGCATTTTTTTGTAATTTAAAAGTGATTGGGTGTAGTTTGTTGTGGTGAGGGTTAGTTGGTGATGATTTAAAGTAGCCGAAGTAATTTGGGTGAGTCTGGCATAGTTTGTTATGATTTGTACATCTTTTTTGTAATTTTATGATGATATGGTTTGGTTTGTTGTGGTAAGGGATAGTTTGGGGTGATTTACGGTAGCCGAAGTAATTTAGGTGATTCTGGTATGGTTTGTTATGATTTTTAGCATTTTTTTGTAATTTTAAAGTGATTGGGCTTAGTTTGTTGCTGTAAAGTGTAGTTGAGGGTGATTTTTGTTAGCCGAAGTAATTTAGGTGAGTTTGGCATAGTTTGCTGTGGTTAGTAGCATTTTTTTGTAATTTAAAAGTGATTGGGTTTAGTTTCTTGTGGTAAGGGTTAGTTGGTGATGATTTATGGTAGCCGAAGTAATTTAGGTGAGTTTGGCATAGTTTGCTATGGTTACAAGCATTTTTTTGTAATTTAAAAGTGATTGGGTTTAGTTTGTTGTGGTAAGGGTTAGTTGGTGATGATTTAGAGTAGCCGAAGTAATTTTGGTGAGTCTGGCATAGTTTGTTATGATTTGTACACCTTTTTTTGTAATTTTAAAATGATATGGTTTGGTTTGTTGTGGTAAGGGATAGTTGGGGGTGATTTACGGTAGCCGAAGTAATTTAGGTGATTCTGGTATAGTTTGTTATGATTTTTAGCATTTTTTTGTAATTTTAAAGTGATTGGGCTTAGTTTGTTGCTGTAAAGTGTAGTTGGGGGTGATTTTTAATAGCCGAAGTAATTTAGGTGAGTTTGGCACAGTTTACTATGGTTAGTAGCATTTTTTTGTTATTTAAAAGTGATTGGGTTTAGTTTGTTGTGGTAAGGGTTAGTTGGTGATGATTTATGTTAGCCGAAGTAATTTAGGTGAGTTTGGCATAGTTTGCTATGGTTACTAGCATTTTTTTGTAATTTAAAAGTGATTGGGTTTAGTTTGTTGTGGTAAGGGTTAGTTGGTGATGATTTAGAGTAGTCGAAGTAATTTAGGTGAGTCTGGCATAGTTTGTTATGATTTGTACACCTTTTTTTGTAATTTTAACATGATATGGTTTAGTTTGTTGTGGTAAGGGTTAGTTGGTGATGATTTATGTTAGCCGAAGTAATTTAGGTGAGTTTGGCATAGTTTGCTATGGTTACTAGCATTTTTTTGTAATTTAAAAGTGATTGGTTTTAGTTTGTTGTGGTAAGGGTTAGTTGGTGATGATTTAGAGTAGCCGAAGTAATTTAGGTGAGTCTGGCATAGTTTGTTATGATTTGTACACCTTTTTTTGTAATTTTAAAATGATATGGTTTGGTTTGTTGTGGTAAGGGATAGTTGGGGGTGATTTACGGTAGCCGAAGTAATTTAGGTGATTCTGGTATAGTTTGTTATGATTTTTAGCATTTTTTTGTAATTTTAAAGTGATTGGGCTTAGTTTGTTGCTGTAAAGTGTAGTTGGGGGTGATTTTTAATAGCCGAAGTAATTTAGGTGAGTTTGGCACAGTTTACTATGGTTAGTAGCATTTTTTTGTTATTTAAATGTGATTGGGTTTAGTTTGTTGTGGTAAGGGTTAGTTGGTGATGATTTATGTTAGCCGAAGTAATTTAGGTGAGTTTGGCATAGTTTGCTATGGTTACTAGCATTTTTTTGTAATTTAAAAGTGATTGGGTGTAGTTTGTTGTGGTGAGGGTTAGTTGGTGATGATTTAAAGTAGCCGAAGTAATTTAGGTGAGTCTGGCATAGTTTGTTATGATTTGTACATCTTTTTTTGTAATTTTATGATGATATGGTTTGGTTTGTTGTGGTAAGGGATAGTTTGGGGTGATTTACGGTAGCCGAAGTAATTTAGGTGATTCTGGTATGGTTTGTTATGATTTTTAGCATTTTTTTGTAATTTTAAAGTGATTGGGCTTAGTTTGTTGCTGTAAAGTGTAGTTGAGGGTGATTTTTGTTAGCCGAAGTAATTTAGGTGAGTTTGGCATAGTTTGCTGTGGTTAGTAGCATTTTTTTGTAATTTAAAAGTGATTGGGTTTAGTTTCTTGTGGTAAGGGTTAGTTGGTGATGATTTATGGTAGCCGAAGTAATTTAGGTGAGTTTGGCATAGTTTGCTATGGTTACAAGCATTTTTTTGTAATTTAAAAGTGATTGGGTTTAGTTTGTTGTGGTAAGGGTTAGTTGGTGATGATTTAGAGTAGCCGAAGTAATTTTGGTGAGTCTGGCATAGTTTGTTATGATTTGTACACCTTTTTTTGTAATTTTAAAATGATATGGTTTGGTTTGTTGTGGTAAGGGATAGTTGGGGGTGATTTACGGTAGCCGAAGTAATTTAGGTGATTCTGGTATAGTTTGTTATGATTTTTAGCATTTTTTTGTAATTTTAAAGTGATTGGGCTTAGTTTGTTGCTGTAAAGTGTAGTTGGGGGTGATTTTTAATAGCCGAAGTAATTTAGGTGAGTTTGGCACAGTTTACTATGGTTAGTAGCATTTTGTTGTTATTTAAAAGTGATTGGGTTTAGTTTGTTGTGGTAAGGGTTAGTTGGTGATGATTTATGTTAGCCGAAGTAATTTAGGTGAGTTTGGCATAGTTTGCTATGGTTACTAGCATTTTTTTGTAATTTAAAAGTGATTGGGTTTAGTTTGTTGTGGTAAGGGTTAGTTGGTGATGATTTAGAGTAGTCGAAGTAATTTAGGTGAGTCTGGCATAGTTTGTTATGATTTGTACACCTTTTTTTGTAATTTTAACATGATATGGTTTAGTTTGTTGTGGTAAGGGTTAGTTGGTGATGATTTATGTTAGCCGAAGTAATTTAGGTGAGTTTGGCATAGTTTGCTATGGTTACTAGCATTTTTTTGTAATTTAAAAGTGATTGGTTTTAGTTTGTTGTGGTAAGGGTTAGTTGGTGATGATTTAGAGTAGCCGAAGTAATTTAGGTGAGTCTGGCATAGTTTGTTATGATTTGTACATCTTTTTTTTGTAATTTTATGATGATATGGTTTGGTTTGTTGTGGTAAGGGATAGTTTGGGGTGATTTACGGTAGCCGAAGTAATTTAGGTGATTCTGGTATGGTTTGTTATGATTTTTAGCATTTTTTTGTAATTTTAAAGTGATTGGGCTTAGTTTGTTGCTGTAAATTGTAGTTGAGGGTGATTTTTGTTAGCCGAAGTAATTTAGGTGAGTTTGGCATAGTTTGCTGTGGTTAGTAGCATTTTTTTGTAATTTAAAAGTGATTGGGTTTAGTTTCTTGTGGTAAGGGTTAGTTGGTGATGATTTATCGTAGCCGAAGTAATTTAGGTGAGTTTGGCATAGTTTGCTATGGTTACAAGCATTTTTTTGTAATTTAAAAGTGATTGGGTTTAGTTTGTTGTGGTAAGGGTTAGTTGGTGATGATTTAGAGTAGCCGAAGTAATTTTGGTGAGTCTGGCATAGTTTGTTATGATTTGTACACCTTTTTTTGTAATTTTAAAATGATATGGTTTGGTTTGTTGTGGTAAGGGATAGTTGGGGGTGATTTACGGTAGCCGAAGTAATTTAGGTGATTCTGGTATAGTTTGTTATGATTTTTAGCATTTTTTTGTAATTTTAAAGTGATTGGGCTTAGTTTGTTGCTGTAAAGTGTAGTTGAGGGTGATTTTTAATAGCCGAAGTAATTTAGGTGAGTTTGGCACAGTTTACTATGGTTAGTAGCATTTTTTTGTTATTTAAAAGTGATTGGGTTTAGTTTGTTGTGGTAAGGGTTAGTTGGTGATGATTTATGTTAGCCGAAGTAATTTAGGTGAGTTTGGCATAGTTTGCTATGGTTACTAGCATTTTTTTGTAATTTAAAAGTGATTGGGTTTAGTTTGTTGTGGTAAGGGTTAGTTGGTGATGATTTAGAGTAGTCGAAGTAATTTAGGTGAGTCTGGCATAGTTTGTTATGATTTGTACACCTTTTTTTGTAATTTTAACATAATATGGTTTGGTTTGTTGTGGTAAGGGATAGTTGGGGGTGATTTACGGTAGCCGAAGTAATTTAGGTGATTCTGGTATAGTTTGTTATGATTTTTAGAATTTTTTTGTAATTTTAAAGTGATTGGGCTTAGTTTGTTGCTGTAAAGTGTAGTTGGGGGTGATTTTTGATAGCCGAAGTAATTTAGGTGAGTCTGGCATAGTTTGTTATGATTTTTAGCATTTTTTTGTAATTTTATTGTGACTGGGCTTAGTTTGTTGCTGTAAAGTGTAGTTGGGGGTGATTTTTGATAGCCGAAGTAATTTAGGTGAGTTTGGCATAGTTTGCTATGGTTAGTAGCATTTTTTTGTAATTTAAAATTGATTGGGTTTAGTTTGTTGTGGTAAGGGTTAGTTGGTGATGATTTATGGTAGCCGATGTAATTTAAGTGAGTTTGGCATAGTTTGCTATAGTTACTAGCATTTTTTTGTAATTTAAAAGTGATTGGGTTTAGTTTGTTGTGGTAAGGGTTAGTTGGTGATGATTTAGAGTAGCCGAAGTAATTTAGGTGAGTCTGGCATAGTTTGTTATGATTTGTACACCTTTTTTTGTAATTTTAAGATGATATGGTTTGGTTTGTTGTGGTAAGGGTTAGTTGGTGATGATTTATGGTAGCCGAAGTAATTTAAGTGAGGTTGGCATAGTTTGCTATGGTTACTAGCATTTTTTTGTAATTTAAAAGTGATTGGGTTTAGTTTGTTGTGGTAAGGGTTAGTTGGTGATGATTTAGAGTAGTCGAAGTAATTTAGGTGAGTCTGGCATAGTTTGTTATGATTTGTACACCTTTTTTTGTAATTTTAACATGATATGGTTTGGTTTGTTGTGGTAAGGGATAGTTGGGGGTGATTTACGGTAGCCGAAGTAATTTAGGTGATTCTGGTATAGTTTAGTTGTTATAATTTTTAGAATTTTTTTGTAATTTTAAAGTGATTGGGCTTAGTTTGTTGCTGTAAAGTGTAGTTGGGGGTGATTTTTAATAGCCGAAGTAATTTAGGTGAGTTTGGCATAATTTGCTGTGGTTAGTAGCATTTTTTTGTAATTTAAAAGTGATTGGGTTTAGTTTCTTGTGGTAAGGGTTAGTTGGTGATGATTTATGGTAGCCGAAGTAATTTAGGTGAGTTTGGCATAGTTTGCTATGGTTACAAGCATTTTTTTGTAATTTAAAAGTGATTGGGTTTAGTTTGTTGTGGTAAGGGTTAGTTGGTGATGATTTAGAGTAGCCGAAGTAATTTTGGTGAGTCTGGCATAGTTTGTTATGATTTGTACACCTTTTTTTGTAATTTTAAAATGATATGGTTTGGTTTGTTGTGGTAAGGGATAGTTGGGGGTGATTTACGGTAGCCGAAGTAATTTAGGTGATTCTGGTATAGTTTGTTATGATTTTTAGCATTTTTTTGTAATTTTAAAGTGATTGGGCTTAGTTTGTTGCTGTAAAGTGTAGTTGGGGGTGATTTTTAATAGCCGAAGTAATTTAGGTGAGTTTGGCACAGTTTACTATGGTTAGTAGCATTTTTTTGTTATTTAAAAGTGATTGGGTTTAGTTTGTTGTGGTAAGGGTTAGTTGGTGATGATTTATGTTAGCCGAAGTAATTTAGGTGAGTTTGGCATAGTTTGCTATGGTTACTAGCATTTTTTTGTAATTTAAAAGTGATTGGGTTTAGTTTGTTGTGGTAAGGGTTAGTTGGTGATGATTTAGAGTAGTCGAAGTAATTTAGGTGAGTCTGGCATAGTTTGTTATGATTTGTACACCTTTTTTTGTAATTTTAACATGATATGGTTTAGTTTGTTGTGGTAAGGGTTAGTTGGTGATGATTTATGTTAGCCGAAGTAATTTAGGTGAGTTTGGCATAGTTTGCTATGGTTACTAGCATTTTTTTGTAATTTAAAAGTGATTGGTTTTAGTTTGTTGTGGTAAGGGTTAGTTGGTGATGATTTAGAGTAGCCGAAGTAATTTAGGTGAGTCTGGCATAGTTTGTTATGATTTGTACATCTTTTTTTTGTAATTTTATGATGATATGGTTTGGTTTGTTGTGGTAAGGGATAGTTTGGGGTGATTTACGGTAGCCGAAGTAATTTAGGTGATTCTGGTATGGTTTGTTATGATTTTTAGCATTTTTTTGTAATTTTAAAGTGATTGGGCTTAGTTTGTTGCTGTAAATTGTAGTTGGTGATGATTTATGTTAGCCGAAGTAATTTAGGTGAGTTTGGCATAGTTTGCTATGGTTACTAGCATTTTTTTGTAATTTAAAAGTGATTGGGTTTAGTTTGTTGTGGTAAGGGTTAGTTGGTGATGATTTAGAGTAGTCGAAGTAATTTAGGTGAGTCTGGCATAGTTTGTTATGATTTGTACACCTTTTTTTGTAATTTTAACATGATATGGTTTGGTTTGTTGTGGTAAGGGATAGTTGGGGGTGATTTACGGTAGCCGAAGTAATTTAGGTGATTCTGGTATAGTTTGTTATGATTTTTAGAATTTTTTTGTAATTTTAAAGTGATTGGGCTTAGTTTGTTGCTGTAAAGTGTAGTTGGGGGTGATTTTTGATAGCCGAAGTAATTTAGGTGAGTCTGGCATAGTTTGTTATGATTTTTAGCATTTTTTTGTAATTTTATTGTGACTGGGCTTAGTTTGTTGCTGTAAAGTGTAGTTGGGGGTGATTTTTGATAGCCGAAGTAATTTAGGTGAGTTTGGCATAGTTTGCTATGGTTAGTAGCATTTTTTTGTAATTTAAAATTGATTGGGTTTAGTTTGTTGTGGTAAGGGTTAGTTGGTGATGATTTATGGTAGCCGATGTAATTTAAGTGAGTTTGGCATAGTTTGCTATAGTTACTAGCATTTTTTTGTAATTTAAAAGTGATTGGGTTTAGTTTGTTGTGGTAAGGGTTAGTTGGTGATGATTTAGAGTAGCCGAAGTAATTTAGGTGAGTCTGGCATAGTTTGTTATGATTTGTACACCTTTTTTTGTAATTTTAAGATGATATGGTTTGGTTTGTTGTGGTAAGGGTTAGTTGGTGATGATTTATGGTAGCCGAAGTAATTTAAGTGAGGTTGGCATAGTTTGCTATGGTTACTAGCATTTTTTTGTAATTTAAAAGTGATTGGGTTTAGTTTGTTGTGGTAAGGGTTAGTTGGTGATGATTTAGAGTAGTCGAAGTAATTTAGGTGAGTCTGGCATAGTTTGTTATGATTTGTACACCTTTTTTTGTAATTTTAACATGATATGGTTTGGTTTGTTGTGGTAAGGGATAGTTGGGGGTGATTTACGGTAGCCGAAGTAATTTAGGTGATTCTGGTATAGTTTGTTATAATTTTTAGAATTTTTTTGTAATTTTAAAGTGATTGGGCTTAGTTTGTTGCTGTAAAGTGTAGTTGGGGGTGATTTTTGATAGCCGAAGTAATTTAGGTGAGTCTGGCATAGTTTGTTATGATTTTTAGCATTTTTTTGTAATTTTATTGTGACTGGGCTTAGTTTGTTGCTGTAAAGTGTAGTTGGGGGTGATTTTTGATAGCCGAAGTAATTTAGGTGAGTTTGGCATAGTTTGCTATGGTTAGTAGCATTTTTTTGTAATTTAAAATTGATTGGGTTTAGTTTGTTGTGGTAAGGGTTAGTTGGTGATGATTTATGGTAGCCGATGTAATTTAGGTGAGTTTGGCATAGTTTGCTATAGTTACTAGCATTTTTTTGTAATTTAAAAGTGATTGGGTTTAGTTTGTTGTGGTAAGGGTTAGTTGGTGATGATTTAGAGTAGCCGAAGTAATTTAGGTGAGTCTGGCATAGTTTGTTATGATTTGTACACCTTTTTTTGTAATTTTAAGATGATATGGTTTGGTTTGTTGTGGTAAGGGTTAGTTGGTGATGATTTATGGTAGCCGAAGTAATTTAAGTGAGGTTGGCATAGTTTGCTATGGTTACTAGCATTTTTTTGTAATTTAAAAGTGATTGGGTTTAGTTTGTTGTGGTAAGTGTTAGTTGGTGATGATTTAGAGTAGCCGAAGTAATTTAGCTGAGTCTGGCATAGTTTGTTATGATTTGTACACCTTTTTTTGTAACTTTAAGATGATATGGTTTGGTTTGTTGTGGTAAGGGATAGTTGGGGGTGATTTACGGTAGCCGAAGTAATTTAGGTGATTCTGGTATAGTTTGTTAAGATTTTTAGCATTTTTTTGTAATTTAAAAGTGATTGGGTTTAGTTTGTTGTGGTAAGTGTTAGTTGGTGATGATTTAGAGTAGCCGAAGTAATTTAGGTGAGTCTGGCATAGTTTGTTATGATTTGTACACCTTTTTTTGTAATTTTAAAATGATATGGTTTGGTTTGTTGTGGTAAGGGATAGTTGGGGGTGATTTACGGTAGCCGAAGTAATTTAGGTGATTCTGGTATAATTTGTTAAGATTTTTAGCATTTTTTTGTAATTTAAAAATGATTGGGTTTAGGTTGTTGTAGTAAGGGTTAGTTGGTGATGATTTATGGTAGCCGAAGTAATTTAGGTGAGTTTGGCATAGTTTGCTATGGTTACTAGCATTTTTTTGTAATTTAAAAGTGATTGGGTTTAGTTTGTTGTGGTAAGGGTTAGTTGGTGATGATTTAGAGTAGCCGAAGTAATTTAGGTGAGTCTGGCATAGTTTGTTATGATTTGTACACCTTTTTTTGTAATTTTAAGATGATATGGTTTGGTTTGTTCTGGTAAGGGATAGTTGAGGGTGATTTACGGTAGCCGAAGTAATTTAGGTGATTCTGGTATAGTTTGTTATGATTTTTATCATTTTTTTGTAATTTTAAAGTTATTGGGCTTAGTTTGTTGCTGTAAAGTGTAGTTGGGGGTGATTTTTGATAGCCGAAGTAATTTAGGTGAGTTTGGCATAGTTTGCTATGGTTAGTAGCATTTTTTTGTAATTTAAAAGTGATTGGGTTTAGTTTGTTGTGGTAAGGGTTAGTTGGTGATGATTTATGGTAGCCAAAGTAATTTAGGTGAGTTTGGCATAGTTTGCTATGGTTACTAGCATTTATTTGTAACTAGCTGAATGTACCCGGCGTTGCCCGGACGTAGATTAAATAAACTCAGTGTTGACTAAAGTGGTGATGTTGACTAATCGACATTATAATACAACTAGCTGAATGTACCCGGCGTTGCCCGGACGTAGATTAAATAAACGCAGTGTTGACAAAAGTGGTGTATTTGTGATGTAGACTAATCGACATTATAATACAATTAAACAGGAATGCTCTACTTTTCCAATCACAAAATAAACAAATTTGCTGAAATTAACCTGCATTGCCAGGACCGGGTACTTCAATATGATTTGGAAAATGACGAAATTTCGTTTCTGGGTGCAAGCTCCTTATTTTTCACTCTTTTTCACTCTTCAAGAGAAGGAGAGTTGACAGAGAAGCTGAATTATTCCAAATTATTCCCATTTAGTTCTCTAACAACGTTAAAGAATGTCGTCGAAGAAGGTTGAAATATATAAATACATAATTTCACACCATAAAAACGATGTATTTGGTGTAGTTTCGGATGATAAGGTTTTTTTGGGATTGTTTTGAATGGTTATTGATGGTTGGCGGGGTTTAGCTTTGGCGGATTAAACGAAACTTTTGGTAATTTTAATGCGATTGGGTTTAGTTTGGCTTGGTAAGAAGTGGTTGGGGTGATATAGCGGAAGTCGAAGTAATTTATGCGAGTTTAGCGTAGTTTGCTTGTAATTCGTAATTTTTTTACATTTTAGGTTGATGTGGGGTAGTTTGGAATGGCAAGTGTATGATTTTTGAGAGTAGTTTGGAATGGTACATTATGTTTAGGGGTGTTTAACGTATTCAGGTAAAATATACAGAAAATTTGGTAATTTAAAAATGAACAATTATAGTGCGAACCTCTTGAGCTCTATTTTCGGTAATAAAATGCAATAGGAAAGATAGTAAAAAAGACTATTTCCATCACTTTTCAGAGGAATTATACGTGGTGGTATTTGTACCCCGCTTACTATTCCTCCATCTTAGTTATAAATAATGCAGAACAATAATGAACACAATGTACATAAAATAAATAGTGTAAATCGTGTATAAGCACACATTACTTATGATGTCAGTGAAATCCGGCAATACTGCAAATTTCGGATTTTGGCCGGAGCAGGTTTGGTGAAGATCAAATACACCACTATCATTAAATGAACGTAAAAATTAGCGTACGGTATATAAGTGGAGTCCGGTACGACGATGGTATTTTTTCGAAAATCGATTGGGGAGATATTTACTTAACGTCAAGAACAAATCGGGAATATTATATTAAAAAAATTAATTTAATAGCGATAGAACTTCGAATACTGATGCGTCGCCTCGACCTTGGCGACGTTGAGTACCAGCGTTCCAGACGCTGAAGCAGCAATTTTAACAATTATATTAGGTGCACGTGCCTAGTGCGTATTAAAAGAATTTGGATTACCAAATAATACTCGCGCAGGTGTACTCGACTGGCCCGTCATAATTTGCACAAAATGAATTAACATACTAAAGTAAATAAATATTTTGACGGGAATGTGGTGGGTGTAAAAATCTTATTCGGCATCTCCGACAAACTAACACTTGTTTACATTAACATGCATGCCTTCATGGACCTGTGACGAATTACAAACAAATATCTAAATTTCAAGTGTTCCATTTGATTTCGTTTCTGGATGCAAGCGGTTTTTTTCACTCTTGTCAGTCTGAACTTATTACATAGTGATATTTTCACATCCAAATGCCCTAAATTTATTTTGCCGCAGATTTCAAAAATTTTTCTGGAAGGAAAGTAGTCAGCAGTGGGGCTCGTCAGGGGTGGCAGGGTTGGCAGTGCCACTCCAAGTATAAATTTACTATCGAACACAAAATTAGTTCTGTAACTCAGTTGCAGAATTATGAATTTTTCAGATATTTTCACGAAGATTTAGCGCTTACTGGTATGAATGTCAGTGATATCTGGTACATACAACGGTGAAAATTTCGGGGCAAATTTGGTGAAAAACAAATACACCACTATCATTAACTAAACGTAAAAATTAGCGTACAAATATAAGTGGAGTCCGGTCCGATGCTGATAATTTTTCGAAAATTGATTGGGGGCAGATTTGGTTAACGCGAGGATCAAATGTTAAATTAAAATACTTTATTTGATAGCGGTAGACCTTCGAACACTGATGCGTCGCCTCATCGAATTTGGCGACTTTGCGAACAGTTTCCGACGCTGGAGCAGCAATTTTCACAATTGTAGTTGTGTTAAAATTAAACACCGCGATCGAGTACTGCTCCACACGCTGAACCAGCAATTCTCGAATTCTAAGAAACGATAAGAAAGGCTTATCCAACGCTTGGTATGTGCGAATTTCTGCATAGACACTCAATCAAACTAAATCGAGCATCGCCTTTTCACGTTTCTGACCTTGCCCTTGACGTGGCAGGCTCCAGCTGCTTCAATAATGTAAAAATCTTATTCGGCCTCTCCAATAAACTCACATTTGTTTACATTAACACGCATTCCTTCATGGACTTGTGACGAATTACAAACAAATATTTCAACTTCAAGTTAATTTCATTTAATTTCGTTTCTGGATGCAAGCTCCTTTCTTTTCACTCTAGTCAGTCTAAACTTATTACACAGAGTTATATTTTCAAATCCAGGCGCCCTAAAGAATTTTGTCGTTGTTTTCAAAAGTTTCAAGAGAAGGAGAGTTGACATAGAAGCTAAATTATTCCAAATTATTCCCATTTAGTTCTCTGACAACGTTAAAGACAATGTTGAAATATATAAATACAAAATTTTACACCATAAAAACGAAGTATTTAGGAATTATGTATAAAAAAAGTCGAAGTTATTCTTCGCTCTTGAGCTCTATTTCCGGTATTAAAAATGCAATAGGAAAGATAGTAAGAAAGACTATTTCCATCACTTTTCACGGGAACGTGGTGGTATTTGTTCTCCGCTTACTATTAGATTTTCAAACTGCTCCATCTTAGTTATAAATAATGCAGAACAATAATGAACGCAATGTACGTAAAATAAATAGTGTAAATAAATCGTGTATAAGCATACAATACTTAAGCGTATGATGTCAGTGAAAATTTCGGATTTCGGCCGGAGCAGGTTTGGTGAAGAACAAATACACCACTATCATTAACTGAACGTAAAAATTAGCGTACGAAAATAAGTGAAGTCCGGTCCGACGCTGGAAATTTTTCGAAAATCGATTGGGGAGAGTTTTGGTTAACGGCAAGAACAAATCGGGAATATTATATTAAAATAATTTATTTAATAGCGATAGAACTTTGAATACCGATGCGTCGCCTCGACCTTGGCGACGTTGAGTACCAGCGATCCAGACGCTGAAGCAGCAATTTTCACAATTATATGAGGTGCACGTGCCTAGTGCGTATAAAAACAATTTGGATAACAAAAGAGATTAATTTGTATGTACCAAATAATACTCGCACAGGTATACACGTATGGCCCGTCATAATTTTCACAAAATCAATTTAAGAAATTAACATTCTAAAGTAAATAAATATTTTGACAGGAATGTTAAAAATCTTATTCGGTCTCTCCGACAAACTAACACTTATTTACATTAACATGCATTCCTTCATGGACCTGTGACGAATTACAAACAAATATCGAAATTTCAAGTGTTCCATGTCAGTCTGAACTTATTACACAGTGATATTTTCACATTCAGGCGCCCTAAATTATTTTGACGTTGATTTATAAAGTTTCCCTGGAAGGAGAGTAGTCAGCAGGTGCCTCGTCAGGGGTGGCAGGGTTGGCAGTGCCACTCCAAGTATAAATTTACTATCGAACACAAAGATAGTTCTGATTCAATTGCAGAATTTCGAATTTTTCAGATATTTTTACGAAACTCTAGCGCTTACACCGCCTTTATACCTCTTTAAAGTTAAAAACCATAGAGCTGTTTATACAAATGCACGCATGTTGAAAAGGTAGGGCTTGCCCCGTCAGCGTGTTGCAATTCAGAAATACGTTTATGTTTGCATCTCAACTGGAACAAATATTTATTGGAAGGTGGAAGAGAATCAAAATAGGTATCAGCATATTTAATATTCAGAATAACGACTATTAGTCGGAACAATATATTTTATGTGCAGATATTTATTAATATTTTATGATTTAATACGATAAGGCATTTATAAATAACACAACCAAATAGAAGATTTTGATTGAAAACGATTATTAATTTATGGTAGCCGAAGTAATTTAAGTGAGTTTGGCATAGCTTGCTATGTTTTGTAGCATTTTTGTAATTTTAAAGTGATTAGGCTAATTTTGGGGCGGTAAGGGGTAGTTGGGGGTGATTTATGGTAGCCCAAGTAATTTAGGTGAGTTTGACATAGTTTGCTATAGTTTGTATAATTTTTGTAATTTTAAAGTAATTGGGCTTGTTTTGGGGTGGTAAGGGGTAGTTGGGGGTGATTTATGGTAGCCGAAGTCATTTAGGTGAGTTTGACATGGTTTGCTATGGTTTGTATAATTTTTGTAATTTTAAAGTAATTGGGCTTATTTTGGGGTGGTAATGGGTAGTTGGGGGCGATTTATGGTAGCCGAAGTCATTTAGGTGAGTTTGACATGGTTTGCTATGGTTTGTAGCATTTTTTGTAATTTTTAAGCGATTGGGCTTATTTTGGAGTGGTAAGGGGTAGTTGGGGGTGATTTATGGTAGCCGAAGTAATTTAAGTGAGTTTGACATAGTTTGCTATGGTTTGTAACATTTTCTGTAATTTTAAAGTGATTGGGCTTATTTTGGGGTGGTAAGGGGTAGTTGGGGGCGATTTATGGTAGCCGAAGTAATTCAGGTGATATTGAGATAGTTTGCGATGGTTTGTAGCATTTTTCGTAATTTTAAAGTGATTGGGCAAATTTTGGGGTCGTAAGGGGTAGTTGGGGGTGATTTATGGTAGCCGAAGTAATTTAGGTGAGTTTGACATAGTTTGCTATGGTTTGTATAATTTTTTGTAATTTTAAAGTAATTGGGCTTATTTTGGGGTGGTAAGGGGTAGTTGGGGGTGATTTATGATAGCCGAAGTAATTTAAGTGAGTTTGGCATAGTTTGCTATGGTTTATAGCATTTTTTGTAATTTTAAAGTGATTGGGTTTAGTTTGTGGTTGGTAAGGGGTAGTTGGAGGTGATTTATGGTAGCCGAAGTAATTTAAGTGAGTTTGAGATAGTTTGCTATGGTTTGGAGCATTTTTTGTAATTTTAAAGTGATTGGGCTTATTTTGGGGTGGTAAGGGGTAGTTGGGAGTGATTTATGGTAGCCGAAGTATTTTAAGTGAGTTTGACATAGTTTTCTATGGTATGTAACATTTTTTGTAATTTTAAAGTGATTGGGCTTAGTTTGGGGTGGTAAGGGGTAGTTGGGGGTGATTTATGGTAGCCGAAGTAATTTAGGTGAGTTTGGAATAGTTTGCTATGGTTTGTAGCATTTTTTGTAATTTTAAAGTGATTGGGCTTAGTTTGGGGTGGTAAGGGGTAGTTGGGGGTGATTTATGGTAGCCGAAGTAATTCAGGTGAGTTTGAGATAGTTTGCTATGGTTTGTAGCATTTTTCGTAATTTTAAAGTGATTGGGCTAATTTTGGGGTCGTAAGGGGTAGTTGGGGGTGATTTATGGTAGCCGAAGTAATTTAGGTGAGTTTGACATAGTTTGCTATGGTTTGTATAATTTTTTGTAATTTTAAAGTAATTGGGCTTATTTTGGGGTTGTAAGGGGTAGTTGGGGGTGATTTATGATAGCCGAAGTAATTTAAGTGAGTTTGGCATAGTTTGCTATGGTTTTTAGCATTTTTTGTAATTTTAAAGTGATTGGGTTTAGTTTGTGGTTGGTAAGGGGTAGTTGGGGGTGATTTATGGTACCCGAAGTAATTTAAGTGAGTTTGACATAGTTTGCTATGGTTTGTAACATTTTCTGTAATTTTAAAGTGAATGGGTTTATTTTGGGATGGTAAGGGGTAGTTGGGGGTGATTTATGGTAGCCGAAGTAATTTAGGTGACTTTGGAATAGTTTGCTATGGTTTGTAGCATTTTTTGTAATTTTAAAGTGATTGGGCTTAGTTTGGGGAGGTAAGAGGTAGTTGGGGGTGATTTATGGTAGCCGAAGTAATTTAGGTGAGTTTGGAATAGTTTGCTATGGTTTGTAGCATTTTTTGTAATTTTAAAGTGATTGGGCTTCGTTTGGGGTGGTAAGGGGTAGTTGGGGGTGATTTATGGTAGCCGAAGTAATTCAGGTGAGATTGAGATAGTTTGCGATGGTTTGTAGCATTTTTCGTAATTTTAAAGTGATTGGGCAAATTTTGGGGTCGTAAGGGGTAGTTGGGGGTGATTTATGGTAGCCGAAGTAATTTAGGTGAGTTTGACATAGTTTGCTATGGTTTGTATAATTTTTTGTAATTTTAAAGTAATTGGGCTTATTTTGGGGTGGTAAGGGGTAGTTTGGGGTGATTTATAATAGCCGAAGTAATTTAAGTGAGTTTGGCATAGTTTGCTATGATTTATAGCATTTTTTGTAATTTTAAAGTGATTGGGTTTAGTTTGTGGTTGGTAAGGGGTAGTTGGAGGTGATTTATGGTAGCCGAAGTAATTTAAGTGAGTTTGGCATAGTTTGCTATGGTTTGTAGCATTTTTTGTAATTTTAAAGTGATTGGGCTTATTTTGGGGCGGTAAGGGGTAGTTGGAGGTGATTTATGGTAGCCGAAGTAATTTAGGTGACTTTGGAATAGTTTGCTATGGTTTGTAGCATTTTTTGTAATTTTAAAGTGATTGGGCTTATTTTGGGGTGGTAAGGGGTAGTTGGGGGTGATTTATGGTAGCCGAATTAATTTAGGTGAGTTAGGCATAGTTTGCTATGATTTGTGTCATTTTGTTTTATTTTAAAGTGATTGGAGTTACTTGGGGTTGCTAAAGGATGGTTAAGGCCTGATTTAAGATAACGGATCTAATTTATGTCAGTTTGGCGTAGTTCGGGAATTTTTTGGGGTTGATTTGGTAAAGTTTGCAATTGTAAGAGATATTTGAGGATGTTTAATGTAGACGGATTAAATTTGCAGTGGTTTTGTAATTTTTAATTGAGTCACGGATCGACATTATAATTGAAATCAAGATTATAATTGATATATCCGCGGCCTCGCTAGGTACGGTAAAAATTTGATCACAAAAGCAGAAACTCGACGTTGAAATTGTTTAGGTTAAATAAGTGCTTTTAATGTAAACAGGTCGCCCGTCGTCGAAGTTGTTTTGGCTAGATACGTGCTTCTAACATAAACACGGTCTCCGCGATCCGATCATTTTTTGTTTATTTTAGCCGGTTTTTATTGAATTACAAAGGAACCGGGCCGAATTTCGCAAAATCCCTTCTTAGTGTTCACTTTTGGCACATGATACACCCGTGTCTAAAATTTCAAGTCGCCAGCCCTCACGGTTTGGGCTGTGGGTTGTCGGTGAATCAGTGAATGTGTAGATGTGTAGATGAGTGTGTCAGTGAGGACACTTCGCTTTATATAATAGACTAGCTGAATGTACCCGGCGTTGCCCGGACGTAGATTAAATAAACGCAGTGTTGACAAAAGTGGTGTATTTGTGATGTTGACTAATCGACATTATAATACAATTAAACAGGAATGCTCTACTTTTCCAATCACAAAATAAACAAATTTGCTGAAATTAACCTGCATTGCCAGGACCGGGTACTTCAATATGATTTGGAAAATTACGATAATTTCGTTTCTGGGTGCAAGCTCCTTTTTTTTCACTCTTTTTCACTCTTCAAGAGAAGGAGAGTTGACAGAGAAGCTAAACTATTCCAAATTATTCCCATTTAGTTCTCTAACAACGTTAAAGAATGTCGTCGAAGAATGTTGAAATATATAAATACATAATTTCACACCATAAAAACGATGTATTTGGTGTAGTTTCGGATGATAAGGTTTTTTTGGGGATTGTTTTGAATGGTTATTGATGGTTGGCGGGGTTTAGCTTTGGCGGATTAAACGAAACTTTTGGTAATTTTAATGCGATTGGGTTTAGTTTGGCTTGGTAAGAAGTGGTTGGGGTGATATAGCGGAAGTCCAAGTAATTTATGCGAGTTTAGCGTAGTTTGCTTGTAATTCGTAATTTTTTTACATTTTAGGTTGATGTGGGGTAGTTTGGAATGGCAAGTGTATGATTTTTGAGAGTAGTTTGGAATGGTACATTATGTTTAGGGGTGTTTAACGTATTCAGGTAAAATATACAGAAAATTTGGTAATTTAAAAATGAACAATTATAGTGCGAACCTCTTGAGCTCTATTTTCGGTAATAAAATGCAATAGGAAAGATAGTAAAAAAGACTATTTCCATCACTTTTCAGAGGAATTATACGTGGTGGTATTTGTACCCCGCTTACTATTCCTCCATCTTAGTTATAAATAATGCAGAACAATAATGAACACAATGTACATAAAATAAATAGTGTAAATCGTGTATAAGCACACATTACTTATGATGTCAGTGAAATCCGGTAAAACTGCAAATTTCGGATTTTGGCCGGAGCAGGTTTGGTGAAGATCAAATACACCACTATCATTAAATGAACGTAAAAATTAGCGTACGGTATATAAGTGGAGACCGGTACGACGATGGTAATTTTTCGAAAATCGATTGGGGAGATATTTACTTAACGTCAAGAACAAATCGGGAATATTATATTAAAAAAATTAATTTAATAGCGATAGAACTTCGAATACTGATGCGTCGCCTCGACCTTGGCGACGTTGAGTACCAGCGTTCCAGACGCTGAAGCAGCAATTTTAACAATTATATTAGGTGCATTAACATGCATTCCTTCATGGACCTGTGACGAATTATAAACAAATATCGAAATTTCAAGTGTTCCATGTCAGTCTGAACTTATTACACAGTGATATTTTCACATTCAGGCGCCCTAAATTATTTTGACGTTGATTTATAAAGTTTCCCTGGAAGGAGAGTAGTCAGCAGGTGCCTCGTCAGGGGTGGCAGGGTTGGCAGTGCCACTCCAAGTATAAATTTACTATCGAACACAAAGATAGTTCTGATTCAATTGCAGAATTTCGAATTTTTCAGATATTTTTACGAAACTCTAGCGCTTACACCGCTTTTATACCTCTTTAAAGTTAAAAACCATAGAGCTGTTTATACAAATGCACGCATGTTGAAAAGGTAGGGCTTGCCCCGTCAGCGTGTTGCAATTCAGAAATACGTTCATGTTTGCATCTCAACTGGAACAAATATTTATTGGAAGGTGGAAGAGAATCAAAATAGGTATCAGCATATTTAATATTCAGAATAACGACTATTAGTCGGAACAATATATTTTATGTGCAGATATTTATTAATATTTTATGATTTAATACGATAAGGCATTTATAAATAACACAACCAAATAGAAGATTTTGATTGAAAACGATTATTAATTTATGGTAGCCGAAGTAATTTAAGTGAGTTTGGCATAGCTTGCTATGTTTTGTAGCATTTTTGTAATTTTAAAGTGATTAGGCTAATTTTGGGGCGGTAAGGGGTAGTTGGGGGTGATTTATGGTAGCCGAAGTAATTTAGGTGAGTTTGGAAAAGTTTGCTATGGTTTGTAGCATTTTTTGTAATTTTAAAGTGATTGGGCTTAGTTTGGGGTGGTAAAAGGTAGTTGGGGGTGATTTATGGTAGCCGAAGTAATTCAGGTGAGTTTGAGATAGTTTGCTATGGCTTGTAGCATTTTTCGTAATTTTAAAGTTGTTGCACTTATTTTGGGGTGGTAAGGGGTAGTTGGGGGTGATTTAAGGTAGCCGAAGTAATTTAGGTGAGTTAGGCATAGTTTGCTATGGTTTGTGGCATTTTTTGTAATTTTAAAGTGATTGAGCCTATTTTGGGGTGGTAAGGGGTAGTTGGGGGTGATTTATAGAAGCCAAAGTAATTTAAGTGAGTTTGGCATAGTTTGCTATGGTTTGTAGCATTTTTTGTAATTTTAAAGTGATTGGGCTTATTTTGGGGTGGTAAGGGGTAGTTGGGAGTAATTTATGGTAGCCGAAGTAATTTAGGTGAGTTAGGCATAGTTTGCTATGATTTGTTGAATATTTTGTAATTTTAAAGTGATTGGGTTTATTTTGGGGTTGTAAGGGGTAGTTCGGGGTGATTTATGGTAGCCGAAGTAATTTAGGGGAGTTTGGCATAGTTTGTTATGGTTTGTAGCATTTTTTATAATTTTAAAGTGATTGGGCTTATTTTGGGGTAGTAAGGGATAGTTGGGGGTGATTTATGTTAGCCGAAGTAATTTAGGTGAGTTAGGCATAGTTTGCTATGGTTTCTAGCATTTTTTGTAATTTTAAAGTGATTGGGATGAGTTAGGGGTGGTAAGGGGTAGTTGGGGGTGATTTATGATAGCCGAAGTAATTTAAGTGAGTTTGGCATAGTTTGGTATGGTTTGTAGAATTTTTTGTAATTTTAAAGTGATTGGGCTTATTTTGGGGTTGTAAGGGGTAGCTGGGGGTGATTTATGGTAGCCGAAGTAATTTAGGTGAGTTAGGCATAGTTTGCTATGGTTTGTAGCATTTTTTGTAATTTTAAAGTGATTGGGCTTATTTTGGGGTGGTAAGGGGTAGTTGGGGGTGATTTATGGTAGTCGAAGTAATTTAGGTGAGTTAGGCATAGTTTGCTATGGTTTGTAGCATTTTTTTGTAATTTTAAAGTGATTGGGTTTAGTTTGTGGTTGGTAAGGGGTAGTTGTGGGTGATTTATGGTAGCCGCAGTAATTTAAGTGAGTTTGGCATAGTTTGCTATGATTTGTAGCATTTTTTGTAATTTTAAAGTGATTGGGATGAGTTAGGGGTGGCAAGGGGTAGTTGGATGTGATTTATGATAGCCGAAGTAATTTAAGTGAGTTTGGCATAGTTTGGTATGGTTTGTAGAATTTTTTGTAATTTTAAAGTGATTGGGCTTATTTTGGGGTTGTAAGGGGGTAGTTGGGGGTGATTTATGGTAGCCAAAGTAATTTAGGGGAGTTTGGCACAGTTTGCTACGGTTTGTAGAATTTTTTTTTAATTTTAAGGTGATTGAGCCTATTTTGGGGAGGTAAGGGGTAGTTGGGGGTGATTAATGGAAGCCGAAGTAATTTAGATGAGTTTGGCATAGTTTGATATTGCTTGTAACATTTTTTGTAATTTTAAAGTGATTTGGCTGAGTTTGGGGTGGTAAGGGGTAGTTGGGGGTGATTTATGGTAGCCGAAGTAATTTAGGTGAGTTAGGGATAGTTTGCTATGATTTGTGTCATTTTGTTTTATTTTAAAGTGATTGGAGTTACTTGGGGTTGCTAAAGGGTGGTAAGGGATGATTTAAGATAACGGATATAATTTATGTCAGTTTGGCTTAGTTCGGGAATTTTTTGGGGTTGATTTGGTAAAGTTTGCAGTGGTAAGAGATATTTGAGGATGTTTAATGTTGACGGATTAAATTTGGAGTGATTTGGTAATTTTTAATTGAGTCACGGATCGACATTATAATTGAAATCAAAATTATAATTGAAATATCGGCGGCCTCGCTAGGTACTGCAAAAGTATGATCACGAAAGCAGAAACTCGACGTTGAAATTGTTTAGGTTAAATAAGTGCTTTTAATGTAAACCGGTCGCCCGTCGTCGAAGTTGTTTTGGCTAGATACGTGCTTCTAACATAAACACGGTCTCCGCGATCGGATCATTTTTTGTTTATTTTAGCCGGTTTTTATTGAATTACAAAGGAACCGGGCCGAATTTCGCAAAATCCCTTCTTAGTGTTCAGTTTCGGCACATGATACACCCGTGTCTAAAATTTCAAGTCGCCAGCCCTCACGGTTTGGGCTGTGGGTTGTCGGTGAATCAGTGAATGTGTAGATGTGTAGATGAGTGTGTCAGTGAGGACACTTCGGTTTATATATATAGATTTAAAAGTGATAGGATTTAGTTTGTTGTGGTAAGGGTTAGTTGGTGATGATTTAGAGTAGCCGAAGTAATTTAGGTGAGTCTGGCATAGTTTGTTATGATTTGTACACCTTTTTTTGTAATTTTAAAATGATATGGTTTGGTTTGTTGTGGTAAGGGATAGTTGGGGGTGATTTACGGTAGCCGATGTAATTTAGGTGATTTTGGTATAGTTTGTTATGATTTTTAGCATTTTTTTGTAATTTTAAAGTGATTGGGCTTAGTTTGTTGCTGTAAAGTGTAGTTGGGTGTGATTTTTGATAGCCGAAGTAATTTAGGTGAGTTTGGCATAGTTTGCTATGGTTAGTAGCATTTTTTTGTAATTTAAAAGTGATTGGGTTTAGTTTGTTGTGGTAAGGGTTAGTTGGTGATGATTTATGGTAGCCGATGTAATTTAGGTGAGTTTGGCATAGTTTGCTATGGTTACTAGCATTTTTTTGTAATTTAAAAGTGATTGGGTTTAGTTTGTTGTGGTAAGGGTTTGTTGGTGATGACTTAGAGTAGCCGAAGTAATTTAGGTTAGTCTGGCATAGTTTGTTATGATTTGTACACCTTTTTTTGTAATCTATATATATAAAGCGAAGTGTCCTCACTGACACACTCATCTACACATCTACACATTCACTGATTCACCGACAACCCACAGCCCAAACCGTGAGGGCTGGCGACTTGAAATTTTAGACACGGGTGTATCATGTGCCGAAACTGAACACTAAGAAGGGATTTTGCGAAATTCGGCCCGGTTCCTTTGTAATTCAATAAAAACCGGCTAAAATAAACAAAAAATGATCCGATCGCGGAGACCGTGTTTATGTTAGAAGCACGTATCTAGCCAAAACAACTTCGACGACGGGCGACCGGTTTACATTAAAAGCACTTATTTAACCTAAACAATTTCAACGTCGAGTTTCTGCTTTCGTGATCATACTTTTGCAGTACCTAGCGAGGCCGCCGATATTTCAATTATAATTTTGATTTCAATTAAAATGTCGATCCGTGACTCAATTAAAAATTACCAAATCACTCCAAATTTAATCCGTCAACATTAAACATCCTCAAATATCTCTTACCACTGCAAACTTTACCAAATCAACCCCAAAAAATTCCCGAACTAAGCCAAACTGACATAAATTAGATCCGTTATCTTAAATCATCCCTTACCACCCTTTAGCAACCCCAAGTAACTCCAATCACTTTAAAATAAAACAAAATGACACAAATCATAGCAAACTATCCCTAACTCACCTAAATTACTTCGGCTACCATAAATCACCCCCAACTACCCCTTACCATCCCAAACTCAGCCAAATCACTTTAAAATTACAAAAAATGTTACAAGCAATATCAAACTATGCCAAACTCATCTAAATTACTTCGGCTTCCATTAATCACCCCCAACTACCCCTTACCTCCCCAAAATAGGCTCAATCACCTTAAAATTACAAAAAAATTCTACGAACCGTAGCAAACTGTGCCAAACTCCCCTAAATTACTTTGGCTACCATAAATCACCCCCAACTACCCCTTACAACCCCAAAATAAGCCCAATCACTTTAAAATTACAAAAAATTCTACAAACCATACCAAACTATGCCAAACTCACTTAAATTACTTCGGCTATCATAAATCACATCCAACTACCCCTTTCCACCCCTAACTCATCCCAATCACTTTAAAATTACAAAAAATGCTACAAATCATAGCAAACTATGCCAAACTCACTTAAATTACTGCGGCTACCATAAATCACCCCCAACTACCCCTTACCAACCACAAACTAAACCCAATCACTTTAAAATTACAAAAAAATGCTACAAACCATAGCAAACTATGCCTAACTCACCTAAATTACTTCGACTACCATAAATCACCCCCAACTACCCCTTACCACCCCAAAATAAGCCCAATTACTTTAAAATTACAAAAAATGCTACAAACCATAGCAAACTATGCCTAACTCACCTAAATTACTTCGGCTACCATAAATCACCCCCAGCTACCCCTTACAACCCCAAAATAAGCCCAATCACTTTAAAATTACAAAAAATTCTACAAACCATACCAAACTATGCCAAACTCACTTAAATTACTTCGGCTATCATAAATCACCCCCAACTACCCCTTACCACCCCTAACTCATCCCAATCACTTTAAAATTACAAAAAATGCTAGAAACCATAGCAAACTATGCCTAACTCACCTAAATTACTTCGGCTAACATAAATCACCCCCAACTATCCCTTACTACCCCAAAATAAGCCCAATCACTTTAAAATTATAAAAAATGCTACAAACCATAACAAACTATGCCAAACTCCCCTAAATTACTTCGGCTACCATAAATCACCCCGAACTACCCCTTACAACCCCAAAATAAACCCAATCACTTTAAAATTACAAAATATTCAACAAATCATAGCAAACTATGCCTAATTCACCTAAATTACTTCGGCTACCATAAATTACTCCCAACTACCCCTTACCACCCCAAAATAAGCCCAATCACTTTAAAATTACAAAAAATGCTACAAACCATAGCAAACTATGCCAAACTCACTTAAATTACTTCGGCTTCTATAAATCACCCCCAACTACCCCTTACCACCCCAAAATAGGCTCAATCACTTTAAAATTACAAAAAAATTCTACAAACCGTAGCAAACTATGCCAAACTCCCCTAAATTACTTCGGCTACCATAAATCACCCCGAACTACCCCTTACAACCCCAAAATAAGCCCAATCACTTTAAAATTACAAAATATTCAACAAATCATAGCAAACTATGCCTAACTCACCTAAATTACTTCGGCTACCATAAATCACCCCCAACTACCCCTTACCACCCCAAAATAAGCCCAATTACTTTAAAAATACAAAAAATGCTACAAACCATAGCAAACTATGCCTAACTCACCTAAATTACTTCGGCTACCATAAATCACCCCCAACTACCCCTTACCACCCCAAAATAAGCCCAATCACTTTAAAATTACAAAAAATGCTACAAACCATAGCAAACTATTCCAAACTCACCTAAATTACTTCGGCTATCATAAATCACCCCCAACTACCCCTTACCACCCCTAACTCATCCCAATCACTTTAAAATTACAAAAAATGCTAGAAACCATAGCAAACTATGCCTAACTCACCTAAATTACTTCGGCTAACATAAATCACCCCCAACTATCCCTTACTACCCCAAAATAAGCCCAATCACTTTAAAATTATAAAAAATGCTACAAACCATAACAAACTATGCCAAACTCCCCTAAATTACTTCGGCTACCATAAATCACCCCGAACTACCCCTTACAACCCCAAAATAAACCCAATCACTTTAAAATTACAAAATATTCAACAAATCATAGCAAACTATGCCTAACTCACCTAAATTACTTCGGCTACCATAAATTACTCCCAACTACCCCTTACCACCCCAAAATAAGCCCAATCACTTTAAAATTACAAAAAATGCTACAAACCATAGCAAACAATGCCAAACTCACTTAAATTATTTCGGCTTTTATAAATCACCCCCAACTACCCCTTACCACCCCAAAATAGGCTCATTCACTTTAAAATTACAAAAAAATTCTACAAACCGTAGCAAACTATGCCAAACTCCCCTAAATTACTTCGGCTACCATAAATCACCCCGAACTACCCCTTACAACCCCAAAATAAGCCCAATCACTTTAAAATTACAAAATATTCAACAAATCATAGCAAACTATGCCTAACTCACCTAAATTACTTCGGCTACCATAAATCACCCCCAACTACCCCTTACCACCCCAAAATAAGCCCAATTACTTTAAAATTACAAAAAATGCTACAAACCATAGCAAACTATGCCTAACTCACCTAAATTACTTCGGCTACCATAAATCACCCCCAACTACCCCTTACCACCCCAAAATAAGCCCAATCACTTTAAAATTACAAAAAATGCTACAAACCATAGCAAACTATTCCAAACTCACCTAAATTACTTCGGCTACCATAAATCACCCCCAACTACCCCTTACCGCCCCAAAATTAGCCTAATCACTTTAAAATTACAAAAATGCTACAAAACATAGCAAGCTATGCCAAACTCACTTAAATTACTTCGGCTACCATAAATTAATAATCGTTTTCAATCAAAATCTTCTATTTGGTTGTGTTATTTATAATTGCCTTATCGTATTAAATCATAAAATATTAATAAATATCTGCACATAAAATATATTGTTCCGACTAATAGTCGTTATTCTGAATATTAAATATGCTGATACCTATTTTGATTCTCTTCCACCTTCCAATAAATATTTGTTCCAGTTGAGATGCAAACATGAACGTATTTCTGAATTGCAACACGCTGACGGGGCAAGCCCTACCTTTTCAACATGCGTGCATTTGTATAAACAGCTCTATGGTTTTTAACTTTAAAGAGGTATAAAAGCGGTGTAAGCGCTAGAGTTTCGTAAAAATATCTGAAAAATTCGAAATTCTGCAATTGAATCAGAACTATCTTTGTGTTCGATAGTAAATTTATACTTGGAGTGGCACTGCCAACCCTGCCACCCCTGACGAGGCACCTGCTGACTACTCTCCTTCCAGGGAAACTTTATAAATCAACGTCAAAATAATTCAGGGCGCCTGAATGTGAAAATATCACTGTGTAATAAGTTCAGACTGACATGGAACACTTGAAATTTCGATATTTGTTTGTAATTCGTCACAGGTCCATGATGGAATGCATGTTAATGCACCTAATATAATTGTTAAAATTGCTGCTTCAGCGTCTGGAACGCTGGTACTCAACGTCGCCAAGGTCGAGGCGACGCATCAGTATTCGAAGTTCTATCGCTATTAAATTAATTTTTTTAATATAATATTCCCGATTTGTTCTTGACGTTAAGTAAATATCTCCCCAATCGATTTTCGAAAAATTACCATCGTCGTACCGGTCTCCACTTATATACCGTACGCTAATTTTTACGTTCATTTAATGATAGTGGTGTATTTGATCTTCACCAAACCTGCTCCGGCCAAAATCCGAAATTTGCAGTTTTACCGGATTTCACTGACATCATAAGTAATGTGTGCTTATACACGATTTACACTATTTATTTTATGTACATTGTGTTCATTATTGTTCTGCATTATTTATAACTACGATGGAGGAATAGTAAGCGGGGTACAAATACCACCACGTATAATTCCTCTGAAAAGTGATGGAAATAGTCTTTTTTACTATCTTTCCTATTGCATTTTATTACCGAAAATAGAGCTCAAGAGGTTCGCACTATAATTGTTCATTTTTAAATTACCAAATTTTCTGTATATTTTACCTGAATACGTTAAACACCCCTAAACATAATGTACCATTCCAAACTACTCTCAAAAATCATACACTTGCCATTCCAAACTACCCCACATCAACCTAAAATGTAAAAAAATTACGAATTACAAGCAAACTACGCTAAACTCGCATAAATTACTTGGACTTCCGCTATATCACCCCAACCACTTCTTACCTTGCCAAACTAAACCCAATCGCATTAAAATTACCAAAAGTTTCGTTTAATCCGCCAAAGCTAAACCCCGCCAACCATCAATAACCATTCAAAACAATCCCCAAAAAAACCTTATCATCCGAAACTACACCAAATACATCGTTTTTATGGTGTGAAATTATGTATTTATATATTTCAACATTCTTCGACGACATTCTTTAACGTTGTTAGAGAACTAAATGGGAATAATTTGGAATAGTTTAGCTTCTCTGTCAACTCTCCTTCTCTTGAAGAGTGAAAAAGAGTGAAAAAAAAGGAGCTTGCACCCAGAAACGAAATTATCGTAATTTTCCAAATCATATTGAAGTACCCGGTCCTGGCAATGCAGGTTAATTTCAGCAAATTTGTTTATTTTGTGATTGGAAAAGTAGAGCATTCCTGTTTAATTGTATTATAATGTCGATTAGTCTACATCACAAATACACCACTTTTGTCAACACTGCGTTTATTTAATCTACGTCCGGGCAACGCCGGGTACATTCAGCTAGTCTATATATATAAAGCGAAGTGTCCTCACTGACACATTCATCTACACATCTACACATTCACTGATTCACCGACAACCCACAGCCCAAACCGTGAGGGCTGGCGACTTGAAATTTTAGACACGGGTGTATCATGTGCCGAAACTGAACACTAAGAAGGGATTTTGCGAAATTCGGCCCGGTTCCTTTGTAATTCAATAAAAACCGGCTAAAATAAACAAAAAATTATCCGATCGCGGAGACCGTGTTTATGTTAGAAGCACGTATCTAGCCAAAACAACTTCGACGACGGGCGACCGGTTTACATTAAAAGCACTTATTTAACCTAAACAATTTCAACGTCGAGTTTCTGCTTTCGTGATCATACTTTTGCCGTACCTAGCGAGGCCGCCGATATTTCAATTATAATTTTGATTTCAATTATAATGTCGATCCGTGACTCAATTAAAAATTACCAAATCACTCCAAATTTAATCCGTCAACATTAAACATCCTCAAATATCTCTTACCACTGCAAACTTTACCAAATCAACCCCAAAAAATTCCCGAACTAAGCCAAACTGACATAAATTAGATCCGTTATCTTAAATCATCCTTTACCACCCTTTAGCAAACCCAAGTAACTCCAATCACTTTAAAATAAAACAAAATGACACAAATCATAGCAAACTATGCCTAACTCACCTAAATTACTTCGGCTACCATAAATCACCCCCAACTACCCCTTACCACCCCAAACTCAGCCCAATCACTTTAAAATTACAAAAAATGTTACAAGCAATATCAAACTATGCCAAACTCATCTAAATTACTTCGGCTTCCATTAATCACCCCCAACTACCCCTTACCTCCCCAAAATAGGCTCAATCACCTTAAAATTACAAAAAAATTCTACAAACCGTAGCAAACTGTGCCAAACTCCCCTAAATTACTTCGGCTACCATAAATCACCCCCAGCTACCCCTTACAACCCCAAAATAAGCCCAATCACTTTAAAATTACAAAAAATTCTACAAACCATACCAAACTATGCCAAACTCACTTAAATTACTTCGGCTATCATAAATCACCCCGAACTACCCCTTACAACCCCAAAATAAGCCCAATCACTTTAAAATTACAAAATATTCAACAAATCATAGCAAACTATGCCTAACTCACCTAAATTACTTCGACTACCATAAATCACCCCCAACTACCCCTTACCACCCCAAAATAAGCCCAATCACTTTAAAATTACAAAAAATGCTACAAACCATAGCAAACTATGCCTAACTCACCTAAATTACTTCGGATACCATAAATCACCCCCAGCTACCCCTTACAACCCCAAAATAAGCCCAATCACTTTAAAATTACAAAAAATTCTACAAACCATACCAAACTATGCCAAACTCACTTAAATTACTTCGGCTATCATAAATCACCCCGAACTACCCCTTACAACCCCAAAATAAGCCCAATCACTTTAAAACTACAAAATATTCAACAAATCATAGCAAACTATGCCTAACTCACCTAAATTACTTCGGCTTCCATTAATCACCCCCAACTACCCCTTACCTCCCCAAAATAAGCCCAATCACTTTAAAATTATAAAAAATGCTACAAACCATAGCAAACTATGCCAAACTCACTTAAATTACTTCGGCTATCATAAATCACCCCCAACTACCCCTTACCACCCCTAACTCATCCCAATCACTTTAAAATTACAAAAAATACTAGAAACCATAGCAAACTATGCCTAACTCACCTAAATTACTTCGGCTAACATAAATCACCCCCAACTACCCCTTACTACCCCAAAATAAGCCCAATCACTTTAAAATTATAAAAAATGCTACAAACCATAGCAAACTATGCCAAACTCACTTAAATTACTTTGGCTTCTATAAATCACCCCCAACTACCCCTTACCACCCCAAAATAGGCTCAATCACTTTAAAATTACAAAAAAAATCTACAAACCGTAGCAAACTATGCCAAACTCCCCTAAATTACTTCGGCTACCATAAATCACCCCGAACTACCCCTTACAACCCCAAAATAAGCTCAATCACTTTAAAATTACAAAATATTCAACAAATCATAGCAAACTATGCCTAACTCACCTAAATTACTTCGGCTACCATAAATCACCCCCAACTACCCCTTACCACCCCAAAATAAGCCCAATCACTTTAAAATTACAAAAAATGCCACAAACCATAGCAAACTATGCCTAACTCACCTAAATTACTTCGGCTACCTTAAATCACCCCCAACTACCCCTTACCACCCCAAAATAAGTGCAACAACTTTAAAATTACGAAAAATGCTACAAGCCATAGCAAACTATCTCAAACTCACCTGAATTACTTCGGCTACCATAAATCACCCCCAACTACCTTTTACCACCCCAAACTAAGCCCAATCACTTTAAAATTACAAAAAATGCTACAAACCATAGCAAACTTTTCCAAACTCACCTAAATTACTTCGGCTACCATAAATCACCCCCAACTACCCCTTACCGCCCCAAAATTAGCCTAATCACTTTAAAATTACAAAAATGCTACAAAACATAGCAAGCTATGCCAAACTCACTTAAATTACTTCGGCTACCATAAATTAATAATCGTTTTCAATCAAAATCTTCTATTTGGTTGTGTTATTTATAAATGCCTTATCGTATTAAATCATAAAATATTAATAAATATCTGCACATAAAATATATTGTTCCGACTAATAGTCGTTATTCTGAATATTAAATATGCTGATACCTATTTTGATTCTCTTCCACCTTCCAATAAATATTTGTTCCAGTTGAGATGCAAACATAAACGTATTTCTGAATTGCAACACGCTGACGGGGCAAGCCCTACCTTTTCAACATGCGTGCATTTGTATAAACAGCTCTATGGTTTTTAACTTTAAAGAGGTATAAAGGCGGTGTAAGCGCTAGAGTTTCGTAAAAATATCTGAAAAATTCGAAATTCTGCAATTGAATCAGAACTATCTTTGTGTTCGATAGTAAATTTATACTTGGAGTGGCACTGCCAACCCTGCCACCCCTGACGAGGCACCTGCTGACTACTCTCCTTCCAGGGAAACTTTATAAATCAACGTCAAAATAATTTAGGGCGCCTGAATGTGAAAATATCACTGTGTAATAAGTTCAGACTGACATGGAACACTTGAAATTTCGATATTTGTTTGTAATTCGTCACAGGTCCATGAAGGAATGCATGTTAATGTAAATAAGTGTTAGTTTGTCGGAGAGACCGAATAAGATTTTTAACATTCCTGTCAAAATATTTATTTACTTTAGAATGTTAATTTCTTAAATTGATTTTGTGAAAATTATGACGGGCCATACGAGTACACCTGTGCGAGTATTATTTGGTACATACAAATTAATCTCTTTTGTTATCCAAATTGTTTTGATACGCACTAGGCACGTGCACCTCATATAATTGTGAAAATTGCTGCTTCAGCGTCTGGATCGCTGGTACTCAACGTCGCCAAGGTCGAGGCGACGCATCGGTATTCAAAGTTCTATCGCTATTAAATAAATTATTTTAATATAATATTCCCGATTTGTTCTTGCCGTTAACCAAAACTCTCCCCAATCGATTTTCGAAAAATTTCCAGCGTCGGACCGGACTTCACTTATTTTCGTACGCTAATTTTTACGTTCAGTTAATGATAGTGGTGTATTTGTTCTTCACCAAACCTGCTCCGGCCGAAATCCGAAATTTTCACTGACATCATACGCTTAAGTATTGTATGCTTATACACGATTTATTTACACTATTTATTTTACGTACATTGCGTTCATTATTGTTCTGCATTATTTATAACTAAGATGGAGCAGTTTGAAAATCTAATAGTAAGCGGAGAACAAATACCACCACGTTCCCGTGAAAAGTGATGGAAATAGTCTTTCTTACTATCTTTCCTATTGCATTTTTAATACCGGAAATAGAGCTCAAGAGCGAAGAATAACTTCGACTTTTTTTATACATAATTCCTAAATATAATACTTCGTTTTTATGGTGTAAAATTTTGTATTTATATATTTCAACATTGTCTTTAACGTTGTCAGAGAACTAAATGGGAATAATTTGGAATAATTTAGCTTCTATGTCAACTCTCCTTCTCTTGAAACTTTTGAAAACAACGACAGGGCGCCTGGATTTGAAAATATAACTCTGTGTAATAAGTTTAGACTGACTAGAGTGAAAAGAAAGGAGCTTGCATCCAGAAACGAAATTAAATGGAACACTTGAAGTTGAAATATTTGTTTGTAATTCGTCACAAGTCCATGAGGGAATGCGTGTTAATGTAAACAAATGTGAGTTTATTGGAGAGGCCGAATAAGATTTTTACATTATTGAAGCAGCTGGAGCCTGCCACGTCAAGGGCAAGGTCAGAAACGTGAAAAGGCGATGCTCGATTTAGTTTGATTGAGTGTCTATGCAGAAATTCGCACATACCAAGCGTTGGATAAGCCTTTCTTATCGTTTCTTAGAATTCGAGAATTGCTGGTTCAGCGTGTGGAGCAGTACTCGATCGCGGTGTTTAATTTTAACACAACTACAATTGTGAAAATTGCTGCTCCAGCGTCGGAAACTGTTCGCAAAGTCGCCAAATTCGATGAGGCGACGCATCAGTGTTCGAAGGTCTACCGCTATCAAATAAAGTATTTTAATTTAACATTTGATCCTCGCGTTAACCAAATCTGCCCCCAATCAATTTTCGAAAAATTATCAGCATCGGACCCGACTCCACTTATATTTGTACGCTAATTTTTACGTTTAGTTAATGATAGTGGTGTATTTGTTTTTCACCAAATTTGCCCCGAAATTTTCACCGTTGTATGTACCAGATATCACTGACATTCATACCAGTAAGCGCTAAATTTTCGTGAAAATATCTGAAAAATTCATAATTCTGCAACTGAGTTACAGAACTAATTTTGTGTTCGATAGTAAATTTATACTTGGAGTGGCACTGCCAACCCTGCCACCCCTGACGAGCCCCACTGCTGACTACTTTCCTTCCAGAAAAATTTTTGAAATCTGCGGCAAAATAAATTTAGGGCATTTGGATGTGAAAATATCACTATGTAATAAGTTCAGACTGACAAGAGTGAAAAAAACCGCTTGCATCCAGAAACGAAATCAAATGGAACACTTGAAATTTAGATATTTGTTTGTAATTCGTCACAGGTCCATGAAGGCATGCATGTTAATGTAAACAAGTGTTAGTTTGTCGGAGATGCCGAATAAGATTTTTACACCCACCACATTCCCGTCAAAATATTTATTTACTTTAGTATGTTAATTCATTTTGTGCAAATTATGACGGGCCAGTCGAGTACACCTGCGCGAGTATTATTTGGTAATCCAAATTCTTTTAATACGCACTAGGCACGTGCACCTAATATAATTGTTAAAATTGCTGCTTCAGCGTCTGGAACGCTGGTACTCAACGTCGCCAAGGTCGAGGCGACGCATCAGTATTCGAAGTTCTATCGCTATTAAATTAATTTTTTTAATATAATATTCCCGATTTGTTCTTGACGTTAAGTAAATATCTCCCCAATCGATTTTCGAAAAAATACCATCGTCGTACCGGACTCCACTTATATACCGTACGCTAATTTTTACGTTCATTTAATGATAGTGGTGTATTTGATCTTCACCAAACCTGCTCCGGCCAAAATCCGAAATTTGCAGTTTTGCCGGATTTCACTGACATCATAAGTAATGTGTGCTTATACACGATTTACACTATTTATTTTATGTACATTGTGTTCATTATTGTTCTGCATTATTTATAACTAAGATGGAGGAATAGTAAGCGGGGTACAAATACCACCACGTATAATTCCTCTGAAAAGTGATGGAAATAGTCTTTTTTACTATCTTTCCTATTGCATTTTATTACCGAAAATAGAGCTCAAGAGGTTCGCACTATAATTGTTCATTTTTAAATTACCAAATTTTCTGTATATTTTACCTGAATACGTTAAACACCCCTAAAAATAATGTACCATTCCAAACTACTCTCAAAAATCATACACTTGCCATTCCAAACTACCCCACATCAACCTAAAATGTAAAAAAATTACGAATTACAAGCAAACTACGCTAAACTCGCATAAATTACTTCGACTTCCGCTATATCACCCCAACCACTTCTTACCATGCCAAACTAAACCCAATCGCATTAACATTACAAAAAGTTTCGTTTAATCCGCCAAAGCTAAACCCCGCCAACCATCAATAACCATTCAAAACAATCCCCAAAAAAAACCTTATCATCCGAAACTACACCAAATACATCGTTTTTATGGTGTGAAATTATGTATTTATATATTTCAACCTTCTTCGACGACATTCTTTAACGTTGTTAGAGAACTAAATGGGAATAATTTGGAATAATTCAGCTTCTCTGTCAACTCTCCTTCTCTTGAAGAGTGAAAAAGAGTGAAAAATAAGGAGCTTGCACCCAGAAACGAAATTTCGTCATTTTCCAAATCATATTGAAGTACCCGGTCCTGGCAATGCAGGTTAATTTCAGCAAATTTGTTTATTTTGTGATTGGAAAAGTAGAGCATTCCTGTTTAATTGTATTATAATGTCGATTAGTCTACATCACAAATACACCACTTTTGTCAACACTGCGTTTATTTAATCTACGTCCGGGCAACGCCGGGTACATTCAGCTAGTCTATATATATAAAGCGAAGTGTCCTCACTGACACACTCATTCATCTACACATCTACACACTGATTCATAATCAACCCACAGCCCAAACCGTGAGGGCTGGAGACTTGAAATTTTAGACACGGGTGTATCATGTGCCGAAACTGAACACTAAGAAGGGATTTTGCGAAATTCGGCCCGGTTCCTTTGTAATTCAATAAAAACCGGCTAAAATAAACAAAAAATGATCGGATCGCGGAGACCGTGTTTATGTTAGAAGCACGTATCTAGCCAAAACAACTTCGACGACGGGCGACCGGTTTACATTAAAAGCACTTATTTAACCTAAACAATTTCAACGTCGAGTTTCTGCTTTCGTGATCATACTTTTGCCGTACCTAGCGAGGCCGCAGATATTTCAATTATAATTTTGATTTCAATTATAATGTCGATCCGTGACTCAATTAAAAATTACCAAATCACTCCAAATTTAATCCGTCAACATTAAACATCCTCAAATATCTCTTACCACTGCAAACTTTACCAAATCAACCCCAAAAAATTCCCGAACTATGCCAAACTGACATAAACTAGATCCGTTATTTTAAATCATCCCTTACCACCCCTTAGCAACCCCAAGCAACTCCAATCACTTTAAAATAAAACAAAATGACACAAATCATGGCAGATTAAGTCCAACTCACACATATTATTTCGTCTACCAAAAATCACCCCCAACTACCCCTTACCACCCCAAAATAAGCCCAATCACTTTAAAATTACAAAAAATGTTACAAACCTTACCAAACTATGCCAAACTCATCTACATTACTTTGGCTTCCATAAATCACCCCCAACTACCCCTTACCACCCCAAAATAAGCCCAATCACTTTAAAATTATCAAAAATGCTACAAACCATAGCAAACTATGCCTAACTCACCTAAATTACTTCGGCTAACATAAATCACCCCCAACAACCCCTTACTACCCCAAAATAAGCCCAATCACTTTAAAATTACAAAAAATGCTACAAACCATAGCAAACTATGCCAAACTCACTTAAATTACTTCGGCTATCATAAATCACCCCCAACTACCCCTTACCACCCCTAACTCATCCCAATCACTTTAAAATTACAAAAAATGCTACAAACCATAGCAAACTATGCCTAACTCACCCAAATTACTTCGGCTAACATAAATCACCCCCAACTACCCCTTACCAACCACAAACTAAACCCAATCACTTTAAAATTACAAAAAATGCTACAAACCATAGCAAACTATGCCAAACTCACTTAAATTACTTCGGCTATCATAAATCACCCCCAACTACCCCTTACCACCCCTAACTCATCCCAATCACTTTAAAATTACAAAAAATGCTACAAACCATAGCAAACTATGCCTAACTCACCTAAATTACTTCGGCTAACATAAATCACCCCCAACAACCCCTTACTACCCCAAAATAAGCCCAATCACTTTAAAATTACAAAAAAATGCTACAAACCATAGCAAACTATGCCTAACTCACCTAAATTACTTCGGCTACCATAAATCACCCCCAACTACCCCTTACCACCCCAAAATAAGCCCAATCACTTTAAAATTACAAAAAATGCTTCAAACTTTAGCAAACTATGCCAAACTCACTTAAATTACTGCGGCTACCATAAATCACCCCCAACTACCCCTTACCAACCACAAACTAAACCCAATCACTTTAAAATTACAAAAAATGATACAAACCATAGCAAACTATGCCAAAATCACCCAAATTACTTCGGCTACCATAAATCACCCCCAACTACCCCTTACCACCACAAACTAAGCCAAATCACTTTAAAATTACAAAAAATGCCACAAACCATAGCAAACTATGCCAAACTCACCCAAATTACTTCGGCTACCATAAATCACCCCCAACTACCCCTTACCGCCCCAAACTAAGCCCAATCACTTTAAAATTACAAAAAATGCCACAAACCATAGCAAACTATGCCAAACTCACCCAAATTACTTCGGCTATTATAAATCACCCCCAACTACCCCTTACCGCCCCAAACTAAGCCCAATCACTTTAAAATTAGAAAAAATGATACAAACCATAGCAAACTATGCCAAACTCACCCAAATTACTTCGGCTATTATAAATCACCCCCAACTACCCCTTACCGCCCCAAACTAAGCCCAATCACTTTAAAATTACAAAAAATGATACAAACCATAGCAAACTATGCCAAAATCACCCAAATTACTTGGGCTACCATAAATCATCCCCAACTACCCCTTACCACCCCAAACTAAGCTAAATCACTTTAAAATTACAAAAAATGATACAAACCATAGCAAACTATGCCAAACTCACCCAAATTACTTCGGCTACCATAAATCACCCCCAACTACCCCTTACCTCCACAAACTAAGCCAAATCACTTTAAAATTACAAAAAATGATACAAACCATAGCAAACTATGCCAAAGTCACCTAAATTACTTCGGTTACCATAAATTAATAATCATTTTCAATCAAAATCTTCCATTTGGTTGTGTCATTTATAAATGCCTTATCGTATTAAATCATAAAATATTAATAAATATCTGCACATAAAACATATTGTTTCGACTAATAGACGTTATTCTGAATACTAAATTTGCTAATACCAATTTTGATTTTCTTCCACTTTCCAATAATTATTTGTTCCAGTTGAGATGCAAACATAAACGTATTTCTGAATTGCAACACGCTGACGGGGCAAGCCCTACCTTCTCAACATGCGTGAATTTGTATAAACAGCTCTATGATTTTTAACTTTAAAGCGGTATAAACGCGGTGTAAACCCTAGATTTTCGTGAAAATATCTGAAAATTTCGAAATTCTGCAATTGAATTACAGAACTATTGTTGTGTTCGATAGTAAATTTATATTTGGAGTGGCACTGCCAACTCTGCCACCCCTGACGAGCCCCTTGCTGAATACTCTCCTTCCAGGGAAACTTTTGAAATCAACGGCAAAATAATTTAGGGCGCCTGAATGTGAAAATATCACTGTGTAATAAGTTCAGACTGACGTGGAACACTTGAAATTTCGGTATTCGTTTGTAATTCGTCACAGGTCCATGAAGGAATGCATGTTAATGTAAACAAGTGTTAGTTTGTCGGAAAGCCCGAATAAGATTTTTAACATTCCCGTCAAAATATTTATTTACTTTAGAATGTTAATTTCTCAAATTCATTTCGTGAAAATTATGACGGGCCATACGAGTACACCTGTGCGAGTATTATTTGGTACATACAAATTAATCTCTTTTGTTATCCAAATTGTTTTTATACGCACTAGGCACGTGCACCTCATATAATTGTGAAAATTGCTGCTTCAGCGTCTGGAACGCTGGTATTCAACGTCGCCAAGGTCGAGGCGACGCATCGGTATTCGAAGTTCTATCGCTTTTAAATAAATTATTTTATTCCCGATATTCCCGATTTGTTCTTGCCGTTAACCACAACTCTCCCCAATCGATTTTCGAAAAATTTCCAGCGTCGGACCGGACTTCACTTATTATCGTACGCTAATTTTTACGTTCAGTTAATGATAGTGGTGTATTTGTTCTTCACCAAACCTGCTCCGGCCAAAATCCGAAATTTTCACTGACATTGTGTGCTTATACACGATTTACACTATTTATTTTACGTACATTGCGTTCATTAATGGTTCTGCATTATTTATAACTAAGATGGAGCAGTTTGAAAATCTAATAGTAAGCGGAGAACAAATACCACCATGTATAATTCCCGTGAAAAGTGATGGAAATAGTCTTTTTTACTATTTTTCCTATTGCATTTTTAATACCGGAAATAGAGCTCAAGAGGTTCGCACTTTAATTCTTCATTTTAAAATTACCAAAATTTTTGTAAAATTTACCTGAATACGTTAAACACCCCAAACATAACGCACCATTCCAAACTATCCCTAAAAGTCATACACTTACCATTCAAAACTACTCCAGGTCAACCCATAATTAAAAAAAAATTACGAATTCTAAGCAAACTACGCCAAACTCGCATAAATGACTTCGAATTCCCCTAAATCACCCCAACCACTTCTTACCAAGCCAACCAAAGCCCAATCACATTATAATTACCAAAAATTTCGTTTAATCCGCCAAAGCTAAACCCTGCCAACCATCAATAACCATTCCAAACAATCCTCAAAGAAACCCATATCATCCGAAACAACCCCAAATCAACCTAATATTTTTGCATTTTTTTGAACCATAGCAAATCACGCCAAATTAACATAAATAACTTCGACTTTTTTTATACATAATTCCCAAATACTTCGTTTTTATGGTGTGAAATTTTGTATTTATATATTTCAACATTGTCTTTAACGTTGTCAGAGAACTAAATGGGAATAATTTGGAATAATTTAGCTTCTCTGTCAACTCTCCTTCTCTTGAAACTTTTGAAAACAACGACAAAATTCTTTAGGGCGCCTGGATTTAAAAATATAACTCTGTGTAATAAGTTTAGACTGACTAGAGTGAAAGGAAAGGAGCTTGCACCCAGAAACGAAATTAAATGGAACACTTGAAGTTGCAATATTTGTTTGTAATTCGTCACAAGTCCATGAAGGAATGCGTGTTAATGTAAACAAATGTGAGTTTATTGGAGATGCCGAATAAGATTTTTACATTATTGAAGCAGCTTGAGCCTGCCACGTCAAGGGCAAGGTCACAAACGTGAAAAGGCGATGCTCGATTTGGTTTTATTCAATATCTATGCAGAAATTCGCACATTCCAAGCATTGGATAAGCCTTTCTTATCGTTTCTTAGAATTCGAGAATTGCTGGTTCAGCGTGTGGAGCAGTACTCGATCGCGGTGTTTAATTTTAACACAACTACAATTGTGAAAATTGCTGCTCCAGCGTCGGAAACTGTTCGCAAAGTCGCCAAATTCGATGAAGCGACGCATCAGTGTTCGAACGTCTACCACTATCAAATAAAGTATTTTAATTTAACATTTGATCCTCGCGTTAACCAAATCTGCCCCCAATCAATTTTCGAAAAATTACCAGCGTCGAACCGGACTCCACTTATATTTGTACGCTAATTTTTACGTTCAGTTAATGGTAGTGGTGTATTTGTTTTTCACCAAATTTGCCCTGGCTGAAATCCGAAATTTTCACCGTTGTATGTACCAGACATCACTGACATTCATACCCTTAATAATTATGTGCTTATACACGTTTTACACTATTTATTTTACGTACAATGTGTTCATTATTGCTTTACATCATTTATAACTAAGATGGAGAAGTTTGAAAATCTAGCGATGTACAATTACCACACCGTATTATGAAAGGTGATGGAAATTGTCTTTTTTAATATCTATGGTATTGGTATTGATATTTTAATACTGGAACGGGAGCACAAGAGGTTCGCACTTTAATTGTTCAACAAGTTTATGTTAATGTAAACAAGTGTGAGTTCGTCGGAGAAGCCGAATAAGATTTTTACATCCACCATATTCCCGTCAAAATATTTATTTATTTTATATAGAATGTTAATTTTGCCGTTAACCAAATTTGCTCCCAATCACCATCGTCGTACCGGACCGTTCAGTTAATGATAATGTTGTTTTTATTTTTCACCAAATCTGCCTCGGCTGAAATCCAAAATTTACAGCGTTGGATCAGACTTTACTGACATTGATACGCGTTTTACACTATTTATTTTACGTAAATACATTGTGTTCATTATTGCTTTACATCATTTATAACTAAGATGGACAAGTTTGAAAATCTAGCGATGCACAAATACCACCAAATACCACATTTTACCACATACCAAAATTTTAATACTGGAAAGGGAGCTCAAAAGGTTCGCACTGTAATTGTCCAACCAGTTGCGGCCAGGTTTTAATAATTTTTGTGCAGTTTAGAAGAAGATAATTATGCTGAAGTGTTTGTTTATTCTGAAGATAAGTCAAAATCATCTACATACTGTTCTGTTTGTGAGTTGACTGCAGCAAAAGGAATGGTTCCATTGTGTTTTCAATTTTATCATAACATGATCACCTAATTTGTAAACTTCGATTTCCCCGAAAATTATCTAAAGTTAATTTCGATTTACTGGAATCGCTTATAGAACAACTGCGTCTTTGCCTAAAGAGTCTATTCAAGATTTTTCATCTCAGATATCAACCAAGGTATCCTCTTTGTCCAAATCATATTGAAGTACCCGGTCCTGACAACGAAGGTTAATTTCAACAAATTTGTTTATTTTGTGATTGAAAAAGTAGAGGATTCCTGTTTAATTGTATTATAATGTCGATTAGTCAACATCACCACTTTAGTCAACACTGCGTTTATTTAATCTACGTCCGGGCAACGCCGGGTACATTCAGCTAGTTTATTTATATATTTCAACATTCTTTAACGTTGTTAGAGAACTAAATGGGAATAATTTGGAATAGTTCAGCTTCTCTGTCAACTCTCCTTCTCTTGAAGAGTGAAAAAGAGTGAAAAAAAAGGAGCTTGCACCCAGAAACGAAATTATCGTCATTTTCCAAATCATATTGAAGTACCCGGTCCTGGCAATGCAGGTTAATTTCAGCAAATTTGTTTATTTTGTGATTGGAAAAGTAGAGCATTCCTGTTTAATTGTATTATAATGTCGATTAGTCTACATCACAAATACACCACTTTTGTCAACACTGCGTTTATTTAATCTACGTCCGGGCAACGCCGGGTACATTCAGCTAGTCTATTATATAAAGCGAAGTGTCCTCACTGACACACTCATCTACACATCTACACATTCACTGATTCACCGACAACCCACAGCCCAAACCGTGAGGGCTGGCGACTTGAAATTTTAGACACGGGTGTATCATGTGCCGGCACGGTTCCTTTGTAATTCAATAAAAACCGGCTAAAATAAACAAAAAATGATCCGATCGCGGTCACCGTGTTTATGTTAGAAGCACGTATCTAGCCAAAACAACTTCGACGACGGGCGACCGGTTTACATTAAAAGCACTTATTTAACCTAAACAATTTCAACGTCGAGTTTCTGCTTTCGTGATCATACTTTTGCCGTACCTAGCGAGGCCGCCGATATTTCAATTATAATTTTGATTTCAATTATAATGTCGATCCGTGACTCATATAAAAATTACCAAATCACTCCAAATTTAATCCGTCAACATTAAACATCCTCAAATATCTCTTACCACTGCAAACTTTACCAAATCAACCCCAAAAAATTCCCGAACTAAGCCAAACTGACATAAATTAGATCCGTTATCTTAAATCATCCCTTACCACCCTTTAGCAACCCCAAGTAACTCCAATCAGTTTAAAATAAAACAAAATGACACAAATCATAGTAAACTATCCCTAACTCACCTAAATTACTTCGGCTACCATAAATCACCCCCAACTACCCCTTACCATCCCAAACTCAGCCCAATCACTTTAAAATTACAAAAAATGTTACAAGCAATATCAAACTATGCCAAACTCATCTAAATTACTTCGGCTTCCATTAATCACCCCCAACTACCCCTTACCTCCCCAAAATAGGCTCAATCACTTTAAAATTACAAAAAAATTCTACAAACCGTAGCAAACTGTGCCAAACTCCCCTAAATTACTTCAGCTACCATAAATCACCCCCAACTACCCCTTACAACCCAAATATAAGCCCAATCACTTTAAAATTACAAAAAATTCTACAAACCATACCAAACAATGCCAAACTCACTTAAATTACTTCGGCTATCATAAATCACCCCAACTACCCCTTGCCACCCCTAACTCATCCCAATCACTTTAAAATTACAAAAAATGCTACAAACCATAGCAAACTATGCCTAACGCACCTAAATTACTTCGGCTAACATAAATCACCCCCAACAACCCTTTACTACCCCAAAATAAGCCCAATCACTTTAAAATTACAAAAAATGCTACAAACCATAGCAAACTATGCCAAACTCACTTAAATTACTTCGGCTATCATAAATCACCCCCAACTACCCCTTACCACCCCTAACTCATCCCAATCACTTTAAAATTACAAAAAATGCTACAAATCATAGCAAACTATGCCTAACTCACCTAAATTACTTCGGCTAACATAAATCACCCCCAACAACCCCTTACTACCCCAAAATAAGCCCAATCACTTAAAAATTACAAAAAAATGCTACAAACCATAGCAAACTATGCCTAACTCACTTAAATTACTTCGGCTACCATAAATCACCCCCAACTACCCTTTACCACCCCAAAATAAGCCCAATCACTTTAAAATTACAAAAAATGCTACAAACCATAGCAAACTATGCCAAACTCACTTAAATTACTGCGGCTACCATAAATCACCCCCAACTACCCCTTACAACCCCAATATAAGCCCAATCACTTTAAAATTACAAAAAATTCTACAAACCATACCAAACAATGCCAAACTCACTTAAATTACTTCGGCTATCATAAATCACCCCAACTACCCCTTGCCACCCCTAACTCATCCCAATCACTTTAAAATTACAAAAAATGCTACAAACCATAGCAAACTATGCCTAACTCACCTAAATTACTTCGGCTAACATAAATCACCCCCAACAACCCCTTACTACCCCAAAATAAGCCCAATCACTTTAAAATTACAAAAAATGCTACAAACCATAGCAAACTATGCCAAACTCACTTAAATTACTTCGGCTATCATAAATCACCCCCAACTACCCCTTACCACCCCTAACTCATCCCAATCACTTTAAAATTACAAAAAATGCTACAAACCATAGCAAACAATGCCTAGCTCACCTAAATTACTTCGGCTAACATAAATCACCCCCAACAACCACTTACTACCCCAAAAAAAGCCCAATCACTTTAAAATTACAAAAAAATTCTACAAACCGTAGCAAACTATGCCAAACTCCCCTAAATTATTTCGGCTACCATAAATCACCCCGAACTACCCCTTACAACCCCAAAATAAACCCAATCACTTTAAAATTACAAAATATTCAACAAATTATAGCAAACTATGCCTAGCTCACCTAAATTACTTCGGCTACCATAAATCACCCCCAACTACCCCTTACCATCCCAAAATAAGCCCAATCACTTTAAAATTACAAAAAATGCTACAAACCATAGCAAACTATGCCAAACTCACTTAAATTACTTTGGCTTCTATAAATCACCCCCAACAACCCCTTACTACCCCAAAAAAAGCAAAATCACTTTAAAATTACAAAAAAATTCTACAAACCGTAGCAAACTATGCCAAACTCCCCTAAATTACTTCGGCTACCATAAATCACCCCGAACTACCCCTTACAACCCCAAAATAAACCCAATCACTTTAAAATTACAAAATATTCATCAAATCATAGCAAACTATGCCTAACTCACCTAAATTACTTCGGCTACCATAAATCACCCCCAACTACTCCTTACCACCCCCAAAATAAGCCCAATCACTTTAAAATTACAAAAAAATGCTACAAACCATAGCAAACTATGCCTAACTCACCTAAATTACTTCGGCTAACATAAATCACCCCCAAGAACCCCTTACTACCCCAAAATAAGCCCAATCATTTTAAAATTACAAAAAAATGCTACAAACCATAGCAAACTATGCCTAACTCACCTAAATTACTTCGGCTACCATAAATCACCCCCAACTACCCCTTACCACCCCGAAACTAAGCCCAATCACTTTAAAATTACAAAAAATGCTACAAACCATAACAAACTATTCCAAACTCACCTAAATTACTTCGGCTACCATAAATCACCCCCAACTACCCCTTACCGCCCCAAAATTAGCCTAATTACTTTAAAATTACAAAAATGCTACAAAACATAGCAAGCTATGCCAAACTCACTTAAGTTACTTCGGCTACCATAAATTAATAATCGTTTTCAATCAAAATCTTCTATTTGATTGTGTTATTTATAAATGCCTTGTCGTATTAAATCATAAAATATTAATAAATATCTGCACATAAAATATATTGTTCCGACTAATAGTCGTTATTCTGAATATTAAATAGGCTGATACCTATTTCGATTCTCTTCCACCTTTCAATAAATATTTGTTGCAGTTGAGATGCAAACATAAACGTATTTCTGAATTGCAACACGCTGACGGGGCAAGCCCTACCTTTTCAACATGCGTGCATTTGTATAAACAGCTCTATGGTTTTTAACTTTAAAGAGGTATAAAGGCGGTGTAAGCGCTAGAGTTTCGTAAAAATATCTGAAAAATTCGAAATTCTGCAATTGAATCAGAACTATCTTTGTGTTCGATAGTAAATTTACACTTGGAGTGGCACTGCCAACCCTGCCACCCTTGACGAGGCACCTGCTGACTACTCTCCTTCCAGGGAAACTTTATAAATCAACGTCAAAATAATTTAGGGCGCCTGAATGTGAAAATATCACTGTGTAATAAGTTCAGACTGACATGGAACACTTGAAATTTCGATATTTGTTTGTAATTCGTCACAGGTCCATGAAGGATGCATGTTAATGTAAACAAGTGTTAGTTTGTCGGAGAGACCGAATAAGATTTTTATCATTCCTGTCAAAATATTTATTTACTTTAGAATTGATTAAATTGATTTTGTGAAAATTATGACGGGCCATACGAGTACACCTGTGCGAGTATTATTTGGTACATACAAATTAATCTCTTTTGTTATCCAAATTGTTTTTATACGCACTAGGCACGTGCACCTCATATAATTGTGAAAATTGCTGCTTCAGCGTCTGGATCGCTGGTACTCAACGTCGCCAAGGTCGAGGCGACGCATCGGTATTCAAAGTTCTATCGATATTAAATAAATTATTTTAATATAATATTCCCGATTTGTTCTTGCCGTTAATCAAAACTCTCCCCAATCGATTTTCGAAAAATTTCCAGCGTCGGACCGGACTTCACTTATTTTCGTACGCTAATTTTTACGTTCAGTTAATGATAGTGGTGTATTTGTTCTTCACCAAACCTGCTCTGGCCGAAATCCGAAATTTTCACTGACATCATACGCTTAAGTATTGTATGCTTATATAGGATTTATTTACACTATTTATTTTACGTACATTGCGTTCATTATTGTTCTGCATTATTTATAACTAAGATGGAGCAGTTTGAAAATCTAATAGTAAGCGGAGAACAAATACCACCACGTATAATTCCCGTGAAAAGTGATGGAAATAGTCTTTCTTACTATCTTTCCTATTGCATTTTTAATAACGGAAATAGAGCTCAAGAGCGAAGAATAACTTCGACTTTTTTTATACATAATTTCTAAATACTTTGTTTTTATGGTGTAAAATTTTGTATTTATATATTTCAACATTGTCTTTAACGTTGTCAGAGAACTAAATGGGAATAATTTGGAATAATTTAGCTTCTATGTCAACTCTCCTTCTCTTGAAACTTTTGAAAACAACGACAAAATTCTTTAGGGCGCCTGGATTTAAAAATATAACTCTGTGTAATAAGTTTAGACTGACTAGAGTGAAAAGAAAGGAGCTTGCACCCAGAAACGAAATTAAATGGAACACTTGAAGTTGAAATATTTGTTTGTAATTCGTCACAAGTCCATGAGGGAATGCGTGTTAATGTAAACAAATGTGAGTTTATTGGAGAGGCCGAATAAGATTTTTACATTATTGAAGCAGCTGGAGCCTGCCACGTCAAGGGCAAGGTCAGAAACGTGAAAAGGCGATGCTCGATTTAGTTTGATTGAGTGTCTATGCAGAAATTCGCACATACCAACCGTTGGATAAGCCTTTCTTATCGTTTCTTAGAATTCGAGAATTGCTGGTTCAGCGTGTGGAGCAGTACTCGATCGCGGTGTTTAATTTTAACACAACTACAATTGTGAAAATTGCTGCTCCAGCGTCGGAAACTGTTCGCAAAGTCGCCAAATTCGATGAGGCGACGCATCAGTGTTCGAAGGTCTACCGCTATCAAATAAAGTATTTTAATTTAACATTTGATCCTCGCGTTAACCAAATCTGCCCCCAATCAATTTTCAAAAAATTATCAGCATCGGACCGGACTCCACTTATATTTGTACGCTAATTTTTACGTTTAGTTAATGATAGTGGTGTATTTGTTTTTCACCAAATTTGCCCCGAAATTTCCACCGTTGTATGTACCAGATATCACTGACATTCATCCCAGTGGCGGTGTAAGCGCTAAATTTTCGTGAAAATATCTGAAAAATTCATAATTCTGCAACTGAATTACAGAACTAATTTTGTGTTCGATAGTAAATTTATACTTGGAGTGGCACTGCCAACCCTGCCACCCCTGACGAGCCCCACTGCTGACTACTTTCCTTCCAGAAAAATTTTTGAAATCAGCGGCAAAATAAATTTAAGGCACCTGGATGTGAAAATATCACTATGTAATAAGTTCAGACTGACAAGAGTGAAAAAAACCGCTTGCATCCAGAAACGAAATCAAATGGAACACTTGAAATTTAGATATTTGTTTGTAATTCGTCACAGGTCCATGAAGGCATGCATGTTAATGTAAACAAGTGTTAGTTTGTCGGAGAGGCCGAATAAGATTTTTACACCCACCACATTCCCGTCAAATTATTTATTTACTTTAGTATGTTAATTCATTTTGTGCAAATTATGACGGGTCAGTCGAGTACACCTGCGCGAGTATTATTTGGTAATCCAAATTCTTTTAATACGCACTAGGCACGTGCACCTAATATAATTGTTAAAATTGCTGCTTCAGCGTCTGGAACGCTGGTAATCAACGTCGCCAAGGTCGAGGCGACGCATCAGTATTCGAAATTCTATCGCTATTAAATTAATCTATATATATAAAGCGAAGTGTCCTCACTGACACACTCATCTACACATCTACACATTCACTGATTCACCGACAACCTACAGCCCAAACCGGGAGGGCTGGAGACTTGAAATTTTAGACACGGGTCTATCATGGGCCGAAAATGAACGCTAAGAAGGAGATTTTGCAAAATTCGGTCCGGTTCCTTTGTATTTAAATAAAAACCGAATAAAAACCGGTTAAAATAAACAAAAAATGATCGGCTCGCGGAGACCGTGTTTTTGTTAGAAGCAGGTGTCTAGCCAAAACAACTTCGACGTCGGGCGACCGGTTTACATTAAAAGCACTTTCAACGTCGTCGCGTTTCTGCTTTCCAGATCATACTTTTGCCGTACCTAGCGAGGCGCAGATATTTCAATTATAATTTTGATTTCAATTATAATGTCGATCCGTGACTCATTTAAAAATTACCAAACCACTCCAAATTTAATCCGTCGACATTAAACATCCTCAAATACCTCTTACCATTGCAAACTTTACCAAATCAACCCCAAAAAATTTCCGAACTACGCCAAACTGACATAAATTAGATCCGTTATCTTAAATCATCCCTTACCACCCCTTAGCAACCCCAAGTAACTCCAATCACTTTAAAATAAAACAAAATGACACAAACCATAGCAGTCTATTTCGAACTCACACACATTATTTCGGCTACCAAAATTCACCCCCAACTACCCCTTACCACCCCAAACTAAGAACAATCACTTTAAAATTACAAAAAATGCTACAAACCATAACAAACTATGCCAAACTCACCCAAATTTCTTCGGCTATCATAAATCACCCCCAACTACCCCTTACCATCCCAAACTAAGAACAATCACTTTAAAATTACAAAAAATGTTACAAATCATAGCAAACTATGCCAAACTTACCCAAATTACTTCGGCTACCATAAATCACCCCCAACTACCCCTTACCACCCCAAACTGAGCCCAATCACTTTAAAATTACAAAAAATGATACAAACCATAGCAAACTATGCCAAACTCACCCAAATTACTTTGGCTACCATAAATCACCCCCAACTACCCCTTACCACCCCAAACTAAGAACAATCACTTTAAAATTACAAAAAATGTTACAAATCATAGCAAACTATGCCAAACTCACCCAAATTACTTCGGCTACCATAAATCACCCCCAACTACCCCTTACCACCCCAAACTGAGCCCAATCACTTTAAAATTACAAAAAATGATACAAACCATAGCAAACTATGCCAAACTCACCCAAATTACTTTGGCTACCATAAATCACCCCCAACTACCCCTTACCACCCCAAACTAAGAACAATCACTTTAAAATTACAAAAAATGTTACAAATCATAGCAAACTATGCCAAACTCACCCAAATTACTTCGGCTACCATAAATCACCCCCAACTACCCCTTACCACCCCAAACTAAACCCAATCACTTTAAAATTACTAAAAATGCCACAAACCATAGGAAACTATGCCAAACTCACCCAAATTACTTCGGCTATCATAAATCACCCCCAACTATCCCTTACCACCCCAAACTAAGAACAATCACTTTAAAATTACAAAAAATGTTACAAAGCATAGCAAACTATGCCAAACTCACCCAAATTACTTCGGCTACCATAAATCACCCCCAACTACCCCTTACCACCCCAAACTAAGAACAATCACTTTAAAATTACAAAAAATGCTACAAACCATAACAAACTATGCCAAACTGACCAAAATTACTTCGGCTAGCATAAATCACCCCCAACTACCCCTTACCGCCCCAAACTAAGAACAATCACTTTAAAATTACAAAAAATGCTACAAACCATAACAAACTATTCCAAAATCACCTAAATCACTACGGCTACCATAAATTACCCCCAACTACCCCTTACCACCCCAAACTAAGAACAATCATTTTAAAATTACAAAAAATGCCACAAACCATAGGAAACTATGCCAAACTCACCCAAATTACTTCGGCTATCATAAATCACCCCCAACTACCCCTTACCACCCCAAACTAAGAACAATCACTTTAAAATTACAAAAAATGCTACAAACCATAACAAACTATTCCAAAATCACCCAAATTACTTTGGCTACCAAAAATCACCCCCAACTACCCCTTACCACCCCAAACTAAGAACAATCACTTTAAAATTACAAAAAATGTTACAAATCATAGCTAACTATGCCAAACTCACCCAAATTACTTCGGCTACCATAAATCACCCCCAACTATCCCTTACCATCCCAAACTAAACCCAATCACTTTAAAATTACAAAAAATGCCACAAACCATAGGAAACTATGCCAAACTCAACCAAATTACTTCGGCTATCATAAATCACCCCCAACTATCCCTTACCACCCCAAACTAAGAACAATCATTTTAAAATTACAAAATATGTTACAAATCATAGCAAACTATGCCAAACTCACCCAAATTACTTCGGCTACCATAAATCACCCCCAACTACCCCTTACCACCCCAAACTAAGAACAATCACTTTAAAATTACAAAAAATGCTACAAACCATAACAAACTATGCCAAACTGACCAAAATTACTTCGGCTAGCATAAATCACCCCCAACTACCCCTTACCGCCCCAAACTAAGAACAATCACTTTAAAATTACAAAAAATGCTACAAACCATAACAAACTATGCCAAAATCACCTAAATTACTACGGCTACCATAAATTACCCCCAACTACCCCTTACCACCCCAAACTAAGAACAATCACTTTAAAATTACAAAAAATGCCACAAACCATAGGAAACTATGCGAAACTCACCCAAATTACTTCGGCTATCATAAATCACCCCCAACTACCCCTTACCACCCCAAACTAAGAACAATCACTTTAAAATTACAAAAAATGTTACAAATCATAGCAAACTATGCCAAACTGACCCAAATTACTTCAGCTAGCATAAATCACCCCCAAATACCCCTTACAACCCAAACTAAGCCCACTAATTATGTCATAAAATTCCTTACTATTAAGCAAAGTCTTCATTAATTGTTCCTCTATTGCAATCGTTGACAAGTTGATTGATTAAGCGAGATTTGCAAGTACAAGTTCAACTAAATGTTTTAATTCTTTTTAAGATGGAAAAAACGTACTGTTGCAGACTTTGTAGGCCAAAAATCATAAAATATTAAGAAATATCTGCATCTAAAATATATTGTTTCGACTAATAGACGTTATTCTGAATATTAAATATGCTGATAAAAATTTTGATTCTCTTCCACCTTCCTATAAATAATTATTCCAGTTGAGATGCAAACATAAACTTATGTTCTGAATTGCAACACGCTGACGGGGCAAGCCCTACCTTCCTAACATGCGTGCATTTACATCGCAAATAATAAGGACTTTTTCTCCATTGTATAAAGAGCTCTATGGTTTTTAATTTTAAAGCGGTGTAAGCGCTAGATTTTCGTTAAAATATCTAAAAATTCATAATTTTGCAATTGAATTGCAGAACTAATTTTGTGTTCGATAGTAAATTTATACTTGGAGTGGCACTGCCAACCCTGCCACCCCTGATGAGCCCCACTGTTGACTACTCTCCTTTCAGGGAAATTTTTGAAATCAACGGCAAAATAATTTAGGTTGCCTGGATGTGAAAATATCACTGTGTAGTAAGTTCAGACTGACGAGTGAAAAAACCGCTTGCATACAGAAACGAAATCATATGGAACACTTGAAATTTCGATATTTGTTTGTAATTCGTCACAGATCCATGAAGGAATGCATCTTAATGTAAACAAGTGTTAGTTTGTCGGAGAGGCCGAATAAGATTTTTTCATCCACCACATTCCCGTCAAAATAATTATTTACTTTAGAATGTTCATTTTTCTAATTCATTTCGTGAAAATGATGACGGGCCATACGAGTACACCTTTGCGAGTATTATTTGGTATATACAAATTTAATCTCTTTTGTTAGCCAAATTGTTTTAATACGCACTAGGCACGTGCACCTAATATAATTGTGAAAATTGCTGCTTCAGCGGCTGGAACGCTGGTACTCAAAGTCGCCAAGGTCGAGGCGACGCATCAGTGTTAAAAGTTCTATCGCTATTAAATAAATTATATTAATATAATATTCCCGATTTGTTCTTGCCGTTAAATAAATTTCTCCCCAATCGATTTTCGAAAATTTTCCAGCGTCGGACCGGACTCCACTTATAGTCGTACGCTAATTTTTACGTTCATTCAATGATAGTGGTGTATTTGTTCTTCACCAAATCTGCTTCGGCCGAAATCCGAAATTTGCAGTCTGACTGGATTTCACTGACATCATACGCTTAAGTTATGTGTGCTTATACACGATTTACACTATTTATTTTACGTACATTGTGTTCATTATTGCCTTACATCATTTATAACTAAGATGGAGAAGTTTGAAAATCTAGCGGAGTACAAATACCACACCACATTATCCCCGTGAAAGGTGATAAAAATTGTCTTTTTTACAATCTATGGTATTGGTATTGATATTTTAATACTGGAACGGGAGCTCAAGAGGTGCGCACTTTAATTGTTCAACAAGTTGCGGCCAGTTTTTAATAATTTTGTGCAGCTCAGAAGGAGATATTTATACTGAAGAGTTTGTTTATTTTGAAAATAAGACAAAATCATCTACATACTGTTCTGTTTGTGAGATGATTGCAGCAGGAGAAATGTTTCCATTGTGTTTTCAAGTTATCATAACATGATCAGCTAATTTGTAAACTTCGATTTTCCCGAAAATTATCTAACCTTAATTTCGATTTCCTGTAATCGCTTAAAGAACACCTCCAAACTGCGTCTTTACTTAAAGAGTCTATTCAAGATTTATCATCTGATATCAACCAAGGTATCCTCTTTTTCCAAATCATATTGAAGTACCCGGTCCTGGCAATGCAGGTTAATTTCAGCATATTTGTTTATTTTGTGATTGGAAAAGTAGAGCATTCCTGTTTAATTGTATTATAATGTCGATTAGTCTACATCACCAATACACCACTTTTGTCAACACTGCGTTTATTTAATCTACGTCCGGGCAACGCCGGGTACATTCAGCTAGTTTTAAGAATATATGGCTTGGTTTGTTGTGGTAAGGGATAGTTGGGGGTGATTTACGGTAGCCGAAGTAATTTAGGTGATTCTGGTATAGTTTGTTATGATTTTTAGCATTTTTTTGTAATTTTAAAGTGATTGGGCTTAGTTTGTTGCTGTAAAGTGTAGTTGGGGGTGATTTTTGATAGACGAAGTAATTTAGGTGAGTTTGGCATAGTTTGCTATGGTTAGTAGCATTTTTTTGTAATTTAAAAGTGATTGGGTTTAGTTTGTTGTGGTAAGGGTTAGTTGGTGATGATTTAGAGTAGCCGAAGTAATTTAGGTGAGTCTGGCATAGTTTGTTATGATTTGTACACCTTTTTTTGTAATTTTAAGATGATATGGTTTGGTTTGTTGTGGTAAGGGATAGTTGGGGGTGATTTATGGTAGCCCAAGTAATTTAGGTGAGTTTGGCATAGTTTGCTATGGTTACTAGCATTTTTTTGTAATTTAAAAGTGATTGGGTTTAGTTTGTTGTGGTAAGGGTTAGTTGGTGATGATTTAGAGTAGCCGAAGTAATTTAGGTGGGTCTGGCATAGTTTGTTATGATTTGTACACCTTTTTTTGTAATTTTAAAATGATATGGTTTGGTTTGTTGTGGTAAGGGATAGTTGGGGGTGATTTACGGTTGCCGAAGTAATTTAGGTGATTCTGGTATAGTTTGTTATGATTTTTAGCATTTTTTTGTAATTTTAAAGTGATTGGGCTTAGTTTGTTGCTGTAAAGTGTAGTTGGGGGTGATTTTTGATAGCCGAAGTAATTTAGATGAGTTTGGCATAGTTTGCTATGGTTAGTAGCATTTTTTTGTAATTTTAAGATGATATGGTTTGGTTTGTTGTGGTAAGGGATAGTTGGGGGTGATTTATGGTAGCCGAAGTAATTTAGGTGAGTTTGGCATAGTTTGCTATGGTTACTAGCATTTTTTTGTAATTTAAAAGTGATTGGGTTTAGTTTGTTGTGGTAAGGGTTAGTTGGTGATGATTTAGAGTAGCCGAAGTAATTTAGGTGGGTCTGGCATAGTTTGTTATGATTTGTACACCTTTTTTTGTAATTTTAAAATGATATGGTTTGGTTTGTTGTGGTAAGGGATAGTTGGGGGTGATTTACGGTTGCCGAAGTAATTTAGGTGATTCTGGTATAGTTTGTTATGATTTTTAGCATTTTTTTGTAATTTTAAAGTGATTGGGCTTAATTTGTTGCTGTAAAGTGTAGTTGGGGTTGATTTTTGATAGCCGAAGTAATTTAGATGAGTTTGGCATAGTTTGCTATGGTTAGTAGCATTTTTTTGTAATTTAAAAGTGATTGGGTTTAGTTTGTTGTGGTAAGGGTTAGTTGGTGATGATTTATGGTAGTCGAAGTAATTTAGGTGAGTTTGGCATAGTTTGCTATGGTTACTAGCATTTTTTTGTAATTTAAAAGTGATTGGGTTTAGTTTCTTGTGGTAAGGGTTAGTTGGTGATGATTTAGAGTAGCCAAAGAAATTTAGGTGAGCCTGGCATAGTTTGTTATGATTTGTACACTTTTTTTTGTAATTTTAAGATGATATGGTTTGGTTTGTTGTGGTAAGGGATAGTTGGGGGTGATTTACGGTAGCCGAAGTAATTTAGGTGATTCTGGTATAGTTTGTTATGATTTTTAGCCTTTTTTTGTAATTTTAAAGTGATTGGGCTTAGTTTGTTGCTGTAAAGTTTAGTTGGGTGTGATTTTTGATAGCCGAAGTAATTTAGGTGAGTTTGGCATAGTTTGCTAGGGTTAGTAGCATTTTTTTGTAATTTATAAGTGAATGGGTTTAGTTTGTTGTGGTAAAGGTTAGTTGGTGATGATTTATGGTAGTCGAAGTAATTTAGGTGAGTTTGGCATAGTTTGCTATGGTTACTAGCATTTTTTTGTAATTTAAAAGTGATTGGGTAGGTTTGTTGTGGTAAGGGTTAGTTGGTGATGATCTAGAGTAGCCGAAGTTATTTAGGTGAGTCTGGCATAGTTTGTTATGATTTGTAGACCTTTTTTTGTTTTTAAGATGATATGGTTTGGTTTGTTGTGGTAAGGGATAGTTGGGGGTGGTTTACGGATGCCGAAGTAATTTAGGTGATTCTGGTATATTTTGTTATGATTTTTAGCATTTTTTTGTAATTTTAAAGTGATTGGGCTTAGTTTGTTGCTGTAAAGTGTACTTGGGGGTGATTTTTGATAGCCGAAGTAATTTAGGTGAGTTTGGCATAGTTTGATACGGTTAGTAGCATTTTTTTGTAATTTAAAAGTGATTAGGTTTAGTTTGTTGTGGTAAGGATTAGTTGGTGATGATTTATGGTAGCCGAAGTAATTTAGGTGAGTTTGGCATAGTTTGCTATGGTTACTAGCATTTTTTGGTAATTTAAAAGTGATTGGGTTTAGTTTGTTGTGGTAAGGGTTAGTTGGTGATGATTTATGGTAGGCGAAGTAATTTAGGTGAGTTTGGCATAGTTTGCTATGGTTACTAGCATTTTTATGTAATTTAAAAGTAATTGGGTTTAGTTTGTTGTGGTAAGAGTTAGTTGGTGATGATTTAGAGTAGCCGAAGTAATTTAGGTGAGTCTGGCATGGTTTGTTATGATTTGTACACCTTTTTTTGTAATTTTAAGATGATATGGTTTGGTTTGTTGTGGTAAGGGATAGTTGGGGGTGATTTACGTTAGCCAAAGTAATTTAGGTGATTCTGGTATAGTTTGTTATGATTTTTAGCATTTTTTTGTAATTTTAAAGTGATTGGGCTTAGTTTGTTGCAGTAAAGTGTAGTTGGGGGTGATTTTTGATAGCCGAAGTAATTTAGGTGAGTTTGGCATAGTTTGCTATGGTTAGTAGCATTTTTGTGTAATTTAAAAGTGATTGGGTTTAGTTTGTTGTGGTAAGGGTTAGTTGGTGATGATTTATGGTAGCCGAAGTAATTTAGGTGATTCTGGTATAGTTTGTTATAATTTTTAGCATTTTTTGTAATTTTAAAGTGATTGTGCTTAGTTTGTTGCTGTAAAGTGTAGTTGGTGGTGATTTTTGATAGCCGAAGTAATTTAGGTGAGTTTGGCATAGTTTGCTATGGTTAGTATCATTTTTTTGTAATTTAAAAGTGATTGGGTTTAGTTTGTTGTGGTAAGGGTTAGTTGGTGATGATTTATTGTAGTAGCCGAAGTAATTTAGGTGAGTTTGGCATAGTTTGCTATGGTTACTAGCATTTTTTTGTAATTTAAAAGTGATTGGGTTTAGTTTGTTGTGGTAAGGGTGAGTTGGTGATGATTTAGAGTAGCCGAAGTAATTTAGGTGAGTTTGGCATAATTTGTTATGATTTGTACACCTTTTTTTGTAATTTTAAGATGATATGGTTTGGTTTGTTGTGGTAAGGGTTAGTTGGGGTAATTTACGGTAGCCGAAGTAATTTAGGTGATTCTGGTATAGTTTGTTATGATTTTTAGCATTTTTTTGTAATTTAAAAGTGATCGGGTTTAGTTTGCTGTGGTAAGGGTTAGTTGGTCATGATTTAGAATAGCCGAAGTAATTTAGGTGAGTTTGGCATAGTTTGTTATGATTTGTACACCTTTTTTTGTAATTTTAAGATGATATGGTTTGGTTTGTTGTTGTAAGGGATAGTTGGGGGTGATTTACGGTAGCCGAAGTAATTTAGGTGATTCTGGTATAGTTTGTTATGATTTTTAGCATTCTTTGTAATTTTAAAGTGATTGGGCTTAATTTGTTGCTGTAAAGTGTAGTTGGGGGTGATTTTTGAAAGCCGAAGTAATTTAGGTGAGTTTGGCATAGTTTTCTATTGTTAGTAGCATTTTTTTGTAATTTAAAAGTGATTGGGTTTAGTTTGTTGTGGTAAGGGTTAGTTGGTGATGATTTAGAATAGCCGAAGTAATTTAGGTGAGTCTGGCATAGTTTGTTATGATTTGTACACCTTTTTTTAGTAATATTATAATGATATGGTTTGGTTTGTTGTGGTAAGGGATAGTTGGGGGTGATTTACGGTAGCCGAAGTAATTTAGGTGATTCTGGTATAGTTTGTTATGATTTTTAGCATTTTTTTGTAACTTTAAAGTGATTGGGCTTAGTTTGTTGCTGTAAAGTGTAGTTGGGGTGATTTTTGATAGCCGAAGTAATTTAGGTGAGTTTGGCATAGTTTGCTACGGTTAGTAGCATTTTTTTGTAATTTAAAAGTGATTGGGTTTAGTTTGTTGTGGTAAGAGTTAGTTGGTGATGATTTATGGTAGCCGAAGTAATTTAGGTGAGTTTGGCATAGTTTGCTATGGTTACTAGCATTTTTTTGTAATTTAAAAGTGATTGGGTTTAGTTTGTTGTGGTAAGGGTTAGTTGGTGATGATTTAGAGTAGCCGAAGTAATTTAGGTGACTCTGGCATAGTTTGTTATGATTTGTACACCTTTTTTTGTAATTTTAAGATGATATGGTTTGGTTTGTTGTGGTAAGGGATAGTTGGGGATGATTTACGTTAGCCGAAGTAATTTAGGTAATTCTGGTATAGTTTGTTATGATTTTTAGCATTTTTTTTTAATTTTAAAGTGTTTGGGCTTAGTTTGTTGCTGTAAAGTGTAGTTGGGGCTGATTTTTGATAGCCGAAGTAATTTAGGTGAGTTTGGCATAGTTTGCTATGGTTAGTGGCATTTTTTTGTAATTTAAAAGTGATAGGGTTTAGTTTGTTGTGGTAAGGGTTAGTTGGTGATGATTTATGGTAGCCAAAGTAATTTAGGTGAGTTTGGCATAGTTTGCTATGGTTACTAGCATTTTTTTGTAATTTAAAAGTGATTGGGTTTAGTTTGTTGTGGTAAGGGTGAGTTGGTGATGATTTAGAGTAGCCGAAGTAATTTAGGTGAGTTTGGCATAATTTGTTATGATTTGTACACCTTTTTTTGTAATTTTAAGATGATATGGTTTGGTTTGTTGTGGTAAGGGTTAGTTGGGGTAATTTACGGTAGCCGAAGTAATTTAGGTGATTCTGGTATAGTTTGTTATGATTTTTAGCATTTTTTTGTAATTTAAAAGTGATCGGGTTTAGTTTGCTGTGGTAAGGGTTAGTTGGTCATGATTTAGAATAGCCGAAGTAATTTAGGTGAGTTTGGCATAGTTTGTTATGATTTGTACACCTTTTTTTGTAATTTTAAGATGATATGGTTTGGTTTGTTGTGGTAAGGGATAGTTGGGGTGATTTACGGTAGCCGAAGTAATTTAGGTGATTCTGGTATTGTTTGTTATGATTTTTAGCATTTTTTTGTAATTTTAAAGTGATTGGGCTTAGTTTGTTGCAGTAAAGTGTAGTTGGGGGTGATTTTTGATAGCCGAAGTAATTTAGGTGTGTTTGGCATAGTTTGCTATGGTTAGTAGCATTTTTTTGTAATTTAAAAGTGATTGGGTTTAGTTTGTTGTGGTAAGGGTTAGTTGGTGATGATTTATGGTAGCCGAAGTAATTTAGGTGAGTTTGGCATAGTTTGCTAGGGTTACTAGCATCTTTTGTAATTTAAAAGTGATTGGGTTTAGTTTGTTGTGGTAAGGGTTAGTTGGTGATGATTTAGAGAAGCCGAAGTAATTTAGGTGAGTCTGGCATACTTTGTTATGATTTGTACACCTTTTTTTGTAATTTTAAGATGATATGGTTTGGTTTGTTGTGGTAAGGGTTAGTTGGGGTAATTTACGGTAGCCGAAGTAATTTAGGTGATTCTGGTATAGTTTGTTATGATTTTTAGCATTTTTTTGTAATTTAAAAGTGATCGGGTTTAGTTTGTTGTGGTAAGGGTTAGTTGGTCATGATTTAGAATAGCCGAAGTAATTTAGGTGAGTTTGGCATAGTTTGTTATGATTTGTACACCTTTTTTTGTAATTTTAAGATGATATGGTTTGTTTTGTTGTGGTAAGGGATAGTTGGGGGTGATTTACGGTAGCCGAAGTGATTTAGGTGATTCTGGTATAGTTTGTTTTGATTTTTAGCATTTTTTGTAATTTTAAAGTGATTGGGCTTAGTTTGTTGCTGTAAAGTGTACTTGGGGGTGATTTTTGATAGCCGAAGTAATTTAGGTGAGTTTGGCATAGTTTGATACGGTTAGTAGCATTTTTTTGTAATTTAAAAGTGATTAGGTTTAGTTTGTTGTGGTAAGGATTAGTTGGTGATGATTTATGATAGCCGAAGTAATTTAGGTGAGTTTGACATAGTTTGCTATGGTTACTAGCATTTTTTTGTAATTTAAAAGCGATTGGGTTTAGTTTGTTGTGGTAAGGGTTAGTTGGTGATGATTTAGAGTAGCCGAAGTAATTTAGGTGAGTCTGGCATACTTTGTTATGATTTGTACACCTTTTTTTGTAATTTTAAGGTGATATGGTTTGGTTTGTTGTGGTAAGGGATAGTTGGGGGTGATTTACGGTAGCCGAAGTAATTTAGGTTATTCTGGTATAGTTTGTTATGATTTTTAGCATTTTTTTGTAATTATATAGTGATTGGGCTTAGTTTGTTGCTGTAAAGTGTAGTTGGGGGTGATTTTTGATAGCCGAAATAATTTAGGTGAGTTTGGCATAGTTTGCTATGGTTAGTAGGATTTTTTTGTAATTTAAAAGTGATTGGGTTTAGTTTGTTGTGGTAAGGGTTAGTTGGTGACGATTTATGGTAGCCGAAGTAATTTAGGTGAGTTTGGCATAGTTTGTTATGGTTACTAGCATTTTTTTGTAATTTAAAAGTGATTGGGTTTAGTTTGTTGTGGTAAGGGTTAGTTGGTGATGATTTAGAGTAGCCGAAGTAATTTAGGTGAGTCTGGCATAGTTTGTTATGATTTGTACACCTTTTTTTGTAATTTTAAGATGATATGGTTTGGTTTGTTGTGGTAAGGGATAGTTGGCGGTGATTTACGGTAGCCGAAGTAATTTAGGTGATTCTGGTATAGTTTGTTATGATTTTTAGCATTTTTTTGTAATTTAAAAGTGATTGGGTTTAGGTTGTTGTGGTAAGGGTTAGTTGGTGATGATTTATGGTAGCCGAAGTAATTTAGGTGAGTTTGGCATATTTTGCTATGGTTACTAGCATTTTTTTGTAATTTAAAAGTGATTGGGTTTAGTTTGTTGTGGTAAGGGTTATTTGGTGATGATTTAGAGTAGCCGAAGTAATTTAGGTGAGTCTGGCATAGTTTGTTATGATTTGTACACCTTTTTTTGTAATTTTAAGATGATATGGTTTGGTTTGTTGTGGTAAGGGATAGTTGGGGGTAATTTACGGTAGCCGAAGTAATTTAGGTGATTCTGGTATAGTTTGTTATGATTTTTAGAATTTTTTTGTAATTTTAAAGTGATTGGGCTTTGTTTGTTGCTGTAAAGTGTAGTTGGGGGTGATTTTTGATAGCCGAAGTAATTTAGGTGAGTTTGGCATAGTTTGCTATTGTTAGTAGCATTTTTTTGTAATTTAAAAGTGATTGGGTTTAGTTTGTTGTGGTAAGGGTTAGTTGGTGATGATTTATGGTAGCCGAAGTAATTTAGGTGAGTTTGGCATAGTTTGCTATGCTTACTAGCATTTTTTTTGTAATTTAAATTTGATTGGGCTTAGTTTGTTGTGGTAAGGGTTAGTTGGTGATGATTTAGAGTAGCCGAAGTAATTTAGGTGAGTCTGGCATAGTTTGTTATGATTTGTACACCTTTTTTTGTAATTTTAAAATGATATGGTTTGGTTTGTTGTGGTAAGGGATAGTTGGGGGTGATTTACGGTAGCCGAAGTAATTTAGGTGATTCTGGAATAGTTTGTTATGATTTTTAGCATTTTTTTGTAATTTTAAAGTGATTGGGCTTAGTTTGTTGCTGTAAAGTGTAGTTGGGGGTGATTTTTGATAGCCGAAGTAATTTAGGTGAGTTTGGCATAGTTTGCTATGGTTAGTAGAATTTTTTTGTAATTTAAAAGTGATTGGGTTTAGTTTGTTGTGGTAAGGGTTAGTTGGTGATGATTTATGGTAGCCGAAGTAATTTAGGTGAGTTTGGCATAGTTTGCTATGGTTAGTAGCATTTTTTTGTAATTTAAAAGTGATTGGGTTTAGTTTGTTGTGGTAAGGGTTAGTTGGTGATGATTTATGGTATCCGAAGTAATTTAGGTGAGTTTGGCATAGTTTGCTAGGGTTACTAGCATTTTTTTGTAATTTAAAAGTGATTGGGTTTAGTTTGTTGTGGTAAGGGTTAGTTGGTGATGATTTAGAGAAGCCGAAGTAATTTAGGTGAGTCTGGCATAGTTTGTTATGATTTGTACACCTTTTTTTGTAATTTTAAAATGATATGGTTTGGTTTGTTGTGGTAAGGGATAGTTGGGGGTGATTTACGGTAGCCGAAGTAATTTAGGTGATTCTGGAATAGTTTGTTATGATTTTTAGCATTTTTTTGTAATTTTAAAGTGATTGGGCTTAGTTTGTTGCTGTAAAGTGTAGTTGGGGGTGATTTTTGATAGCCGAAGTAATTTAGGTGAGTTTGGCATAGTTTGCTATGGTTAGTAGCATTTTTTGTAATTTAAAAGTGATTGGGTTTAGTTTGTTGTGGTAAGGGTTAGTTGGTGATGATTTATGGTAGCCGAAGTAATTTAGGTGAGTTTGGCATAGTTTGCTATGGTTACTAGCATTTTTTTGTAATTTAAAAGTGATTGGGTTTAGTTTGTTGTGGCAAGGGATAGTTGGTGATGATTTAGAGTAGCCGAAGTAATTTAGGTGAGTCTGGCATAGTTTGTTGTGATTTGTACACCTTTTTTTGTAATTTTAAGATGATATGGTTTGGTTTGTTGTGCTAAGGGATAGTTGGGGGTGATTTACGGTAGCCGAAGTAATTTAGGTGATTCTGGTATAGTTTGTTATGATTTTTAGCATTTTTTTGTAATTTTAAAGTGATTGGGCTTAGTTTGTTGCTGTAAAGTGTAGTTGGGGGTGATTTTTGATAGCCGAAGTAATTTAGGTGAGTTTGGCATAGTTTGCTATGGTTAGTAGAATTTTTTTGTAATTTAAAAGTGATTGGGTTTAGTTTGTTGTGGTAAGGGTTAGTTGGTGATGATTTATGGTAGCCGAAGTAATTTAGGTGAGTTTGGCATAGTTTGCTATGGTTAGTAGCATTTTTTTGTAATTTAAAAGTGATTGGGTTTAGTTTGTTGTGGTAAGGGTTAGTTGGTGATGATTTATGGTATCCGAAGTAATTTAGGTGAGTTTGGCATAGTTTGCTAGGGTTACTAGCATTTTTTTGTAATTTAAAAGTGATTGGGTTTAGTTTGTTGTGGTAAGGGTTAGTTGGTGATGATTTAGAGAAGCCGAAGTAATTTAGGTGAGTCTGGCATAGTTTGTTATGATTTGTACACCTTTTTTTGTAATTTTAAGATGATATGGTTTGGTTTGTTGTGGTAAGGGATAGTTGGGGGTGATTTACGGTAGCCGAAGTGATTTAGGTGATTCTGGTATAGTTTGTTTTGATTTTTAGCATTTTTTGTAATTTTAAAGTGATTGGGCTTAGTTTGTTGCTGTAAAGTGTACTTGGGGGTGATTTTTGATAGCCGAAGTAATTTAGGTGAGTTTGGCATAGTTTGCTATGGTTTGTAGCATTTTTTTGTAATTTAAAAGTGATTGGGTTTAGTTTGTTGTGGTAAGGGTTAGTTGGTGATGATTTATGGTAGCCGAAGTAATTTAGGTGAGTTTGGCATAGTTTGCTATGCTTACTAGCATTTTTTTGTAATTTAAATGTGATTGGGTTTAGTTTGTTGTGGTAAGGGTTAGTTGGTGATGATTTAGAGTAGCCGAAGTAATTTAGGTGAGTCTGGCATAGTTTGTTATGATTTGTACACCTTTTTTTGTAATTTTAAAATGATATGGTTTGGTTTGTTGTGGTAAGGGATAGTTGGGGGTGATTTACGGTAGCCGAAGTAATTTAGGTGATTCTGGAATAGTTTGTTATGATTTTTAGCATTTTTTTGTAATTTTAAAGTGATTGGGCTTAGTTTGTTGCTGTAAAGTGTAGTTGGGGGTGATTTTTGATAGCCGAAGTAATTTAGGTGAGTTTGGCATAGTTTGCTATGGTTAGTAGCATTTTTTTGTAATTTAAAAGTGATTGGGTTTAGTTTGTTGTGGTAAGGGTTAGTTGGTGATGATTTATGGTAGCCGAAGTAATTTAGGTGAGTTTGGCATAGTTTGCTATGGTTACTAGCATTTTTTTGTAATTTAAAAGTGATTGGGTTTAGTTTGTTGTGGCAAGGGATAGTTGGTGATGATTTAGAGTAGCCGAAGTAATTTAGGTGAGTCTGGCATAGTTTGTTGTGATTTGTACACCTTTTTTTGTAATTTTAAGATGATATGGTTTGGTTTGTTGTGCTAAGGGATAGTTGGGGGTGATTTACGGTAGCCGAAGTAATTTAGGTGATTCTGGTATAGTTTGTTATGATTTTTAGCATTTTTTTGTAATTTTAAAGTGATTGGGCTTAGTTTGTTGCTGTAAAGTGTAGTTGGGGGTGATTTTTGATAGCCGAAGTAATTTAGGTGAGTTTGGCATAGTTTGCTATGGTTAGTAGCATTTTTTTGTAATTTAAAAGTGATTGGGTTTAGTTTGTTGTGGTAAGGGTTAGTTGGTGATGATTTATGGTAGCCGAAGTAATTTAGGTGAATCTGGTATAGTTTGTTATGATTTTTAGCATTTTTTTGTAATTCTAAGTGATTGGGCTTAGTTTGTTGCTGTAAAGTGTAGTTAGGGGTGATTTTTGATAGCCGAAGTAATTTAGGTGAGTTTGGCATAGTTTGCTATAGTTAGTAGCATTTTTTTGTAATTTAAAAGTGATTGGGTTAAGTTTGTTGTGGTAAGGGTTAGTTGGTGATGATTTATGGTAGCCGAAGTAATTTAGGTGAGTTTGGCATAGTTTGCTATGGTTACTAGCATTTTTTTGTAATTTAAAAGTGATTGGGTTTAGTTTGTTGTGGTAAGGATTAGTTGGTGATGATTTAGAGTAGCCGAAGTAATTTAGGTGAGTTTGGCATAGTTTGTACACCTTTTTTTGTAATTTTAAGATGATATGGTTTGGTTTGATGTGGTAAGGGATAGTTGGGGGTGATTTACGGTAGCCGAAGTAATTTAGGTGATTCTGGAATAGTTTGTTATGATTTTTAGCATTTTTTTGTAATTTTAAAGTGATTGGGCTTAGTTTGTTGCTGTAAAGTGTAGTGGGGGGTGATTTTTGATAGCCGAAGTAATTTAGGTGAGTTTGGCATAGTTTGCTATGGTTAGTAGCATTTTTTTGTAATTTAAAAGTGATTGGGTTTAGTTTGTTGTGGTAAGGGTTAGTTGGTGATGATTTATGGTAGCCGAAGTAATTTAGGTGAGTTTGGCATAGTTTGCTATGGTTACTAGCATTTTTTTGTAATTTAAAAGTGATTGGGTTTAGTTTGTTGTGGCAAGGGATAGTTGGTGATGATTTAGAGTAGCCGAAGTAATTTAGGTGAGTCTGGCATAGTTTGTTGTGATTTGTACACCTTTTTTTGTAATTTTAAGATGATATGGTTTGGTTTGTTGTGGTAAGGGATAGTTGGGGGTGATTTACGTTAGCCGAAGTAATTTAGGTGATTCTGGTATAGTTTGTTATGATTTTTAGCATTTTTTTGTAATTTTAAAGTGATTGGGCTTAGTTTGTTGCAGTAAAGTGTAGTTGGGGGTGATTTTTGATAGCCGAAGTAATTTAGGTGAGTTTGGCATAGTTTGCTATGGTTAGTAGCATTTTTGTGTAATTTAAAAGTGATTGGGTTTAGTTTGTTGTGGTAAGGGTTAGTTGGTGATGATTTATGTTAGCCGAAGTAATTTAGGTGATTCTGGTATAGTTTGTTATGATTTTTAGCATTTTTTGTAATTTTAAAGTGATTGTGCTTAGTTTGTTGCTGTAAAGTGTAGTTGGTGGTGATTTTTGATAGCCGAAGTAATTTAGGTGAGTTTGGCATAGTTTGCTATGGTTAGTATCATTTTTTTGTAATTTAAAAGTGATTGGGTTTATTTTGTTGTGGTAAGGGTTAGTTGGTGATGATTTATTGTAGCCGAAGTAATTTAGGTGAGTTTGGCATAGTTTGCTATGGTTACTAGCATTTTTTTGTAATTTAAAAGTGATTGGGTTTAGTTTGTTGTGGTAAGGGTTAGTTGGTGATGAATTAGAGTAGCCGAAGTAATTTAGGTAAGTCTGGCATAGTTGGTTATGATTTGTACACCTTTTTTTGTAATTTTAAGATGATATGGTTTGGTTTGTTGTGGTAAGGGATAGTTGGGGGTGATTTACGGTAGCCGAAGTAATTTAGGTGATTCTGGTATAGTTTGTTATGATTTTTAGCATTCTTTGTAATTTTAAAGTGATTGGGCTTAGTTTGTTGCTGTAAAGTGTAGTTGGGGGTGATTTTTGAAAGCCGAAGTAATTTAGGTGAGTTTGGCATAGTTTTCTATTGTTAGTAGCATTTCTTTGTAATTTAAAAGTGATTGGGTTTAGTTTGTTGTGGTAAGGGTTAGTTGGTTATGATTTATGGTAGCCGAAGTAATTTAGGTGAGTTTGGCATAGTTTGCTATGGTTACTAGCATTTTTTTGTAATTTAAAAGTGATTGGGTTTAGTTTGTTGTGGTAAGGGTTAGTTGGTGATGATTTAGAGTAGCCGAAGTAATTTAGGTGAGTCTGGCATAGTTTGTTATGATTTGTACACCTTTTTTTAGTAATTTTAGGATGATATGGTTTGGTTTGTTGTGGTAAGGGATAGTTGGGGGTGATTTACTGTAGCCGAAGTAATTTAGGTGATTCTGGTATAGTTTGTTATGATTTTTAGCATTTTTTTGTAACTCTAAAGTGATTGGGCTTAGTTTGTTGCTGTAAAGTGTAGTTGGGGTGATTTTTGATAGCCGAAGTAATTTAGGTGAGTTTGGCATAGTTTGCTACGGTTAGTAGCATTTTTTTGTAATTTAAAAGTGATTGGGTTTAGTTTGTTGTGGTAAGAGTTAGTTGGTGATGATTTATGGTAGCCGAAGTAATTTAGGTGAGTTTGGCATAGTTTGCTATGGTTACTAGCATTTTTTTGTAATTTAAAAGTGATTGGGTTTAGTTTGTTGTGGTATGGGTTAGTTGGTGATGATTTAGAGTAGCCGAAGTAATTTAGGTGACTCTGGCATAGTTTGTTATGATTTGTACACCTTTTTTTGTAATTTTAAGATGATATGGTTTGGTTTGTTGTGGTAAGGGTTAGTTGGGGATGATTTACGTTAGCCGAAGTAATTTAGGTAATTCTGGTATAGTTTGTTATGATTTTTAGCATTTTTTTTTAATTTTAAAGTGTTTGGGCTTAGTTTGTTGCTGTAAAGTGTAGTTGGGGGTGATTTTTGATAGCCGAAGTAATTTAGGTGAGTTTGGCATAGTTTGCTATGGTTAGTAGCATTTTTTTGTAATTTAAAAGTGATAGGATTTAGTTTGTTGTGGTAAGGGTTAGTTGGTGATGATTTATGGTAGCCAAAGTAATTTAGGTGAGTTTGGCATAGTTTGCTATGGTTACAAGCATTTTTTTGTAATTTAAAAGTGATTGGGTTTAGTTTGTTGTGGTAAGGGTTAGTTGGTGATGATTTAGAGTAGCCGAAGTAATTTAGGTGAGTTTGGCATAGTTTGTTATGATTTGTACACCTTTTTTTGTAATTTTAAGATGATATGGTTTGGTTTGTTGTGGTAAGGGTTAGTTGGGGTAATTTACGGTAGCCGAAGTAATTTAGGTGATTCTGGTATAGTTTGTTATGATTTTTAGCATTTTTTTGTAATTTAAAAGTGATCGGGTTTAGTTTGTTGTGGTAAGGGTTAGTTGGTCATGATTTAGAATAGCCGAAGTAATTTAGGTGAGTTTGGCATAGTTTGTTATGATTTGTACACCTTTTTTTGTAATTTTAAGATGATATGGTTTGGTTTGTTGTGGTAAGGGATAGTTGGGGTGATTTACGGTAGCCGAAGTAATTTAGGTGATTCTGGTATAGTTTGATATGATTTTTAGCATTTTTTTGTAATTTAAAAGTGATTGGGTTTAGTTTGTTGTGGTAAGGGTTAGTTGGTGATGATTTATGGTAGCCGAAGTAATTTAGGTGAGTTTGGCATAGTTTGCTATGGTTAGACGCATTTTTTTGTATTTTAAAAGTGATTGGGTTTAGTTTGTTGTGGTAAGGGTTAGTTGGTGATGATTTATGGTAGCCGAAGTAATTTAGGTGATTCTGGTATAGTTTGTTATGATTTTTAGCATTTTTTGTAAATTTAAAGTGATTGTGCTTAGTTTGTTGCTGTAAAGTGTAGTTGGGGGTGATTTTTGAAAGCCGAAGTAATTTAGGTGAGTTTGGCATAGTTTTCTATTGTTAGTAGCATTTTTTTGTAATTTAAAGTGATTGGGTTTAGTTTGTTGTGGTAAGGGTTAGTTGGTGATGATTTATGGTAGCCGAAGTAATTTAGGTGAGTTTGGCATAGTTTGCTATGGTTACTAGCATTTTTTTGTAATTTAAAAGTGATTGGGTTTAGTTTGTTGTGGTAAGGGTTAGTTGGTGATGATTTAGAGTAGCCGAAGTAATTTAGGTGAGTCTGGCATAGTTTGTTATGATTTGTACACCTTTTTTTGTAATTTTAAGATGATATGGTTTGGTTTGTTGTGGTAAGGGATAGTTGGGGGTGATTTACGGTAGCGGAAGTAATTTAGGTGATTCTGGTATAGTTTGTTATGATTTTTAGCATTTTTTTGTAATTTTAAAGTGATTGGGCTTAGTTTGTTGCTGTAAAGTGTAGTTGGGGGTGATTTTTGATAGCCGAAGTAATTTAGGTGAGTTTGACATAGTTTGCTATGGTTAGTAGCATTTTTTTGTAATTTAAATATGATAGGGTTTAGTTTGTTGTGGTAAGGGTTAGTTGGTGATGATTTATGGTAGCCGAAGTAATTTAGGTGAGTTTGGCATAGTTTGCTATGGTTACTAGCATTTTTTTGTAATTTAAAAGTGATTGGGTTTAGTTTGTTGTGGTAAGGGTTAGTTGGTGATGATTTATGGTAGCCGAAGTAATTTAGGTGAGTTTGGCATAGTTTGTTATGATTTGTACACCTTTTTTTGTAATTTTAAGATGATATGGTTTGGTTTGTTGTGGTAAGGGTTAGTTGGGGTAATTTACGGTAGCCGAAGTAATTTAGGTGATTCTGGTATAGTTTGTTATGATTTTTAGCATTTTTTTGTAATTTAAAAGTGATCGGGTTTAGTTTGTTGTGGTAAGGGTTAGTTGGTCATGATTTAGAATAGCCGAAGTAATTTAGGTGAGTTTGGCATAGTTTGTTATGATTTGTACACCTTTTTTTGTAATTTTAAGATGATATGGTTTGGTTTGTTGTGGTAAGGGATAGTTGGGGTGATTTACGGTAGCCGAAGTAATTTAGGTGATTCTGGTATAGTTTGATATGATTTTTAGCATTTTTTTGTAATTTAAAAGTGATTGGGTTTAGTTTGTTGTGGTAAGGGTTAGTTGGTGATGATTTATGGTAGCCGAAGTAATTTAGGTGAGTTTGGCATAGTTTGCTATGGTTAGACGCATTTTTTTGTATTTTAAAAGTGATTGGGTTTAGTTTGTTGTGGTAAGGGTTAGTTGGTGATGTTTTATGGTAGCCGAAGTAATTTAGGTGATTCTGGTATAGTTTGTTATGATTTTTAGCATTTTTTGTAAATTTAAAGTGATTGTGCTTAGTTTGTTGCTGTAAAGTGTAGTTGGGGGTGATTTTTGAAAGCCGAAGTAATTTAGGTGAGTTTGGCATAGTTTTCTATTGTTAGTAGCATTTTTTTGTAATTTAAAGTGATTGGGTTTAGTTTGTTGTGGTAAGGGTTAGTTGGTGATGATTTATGGTAGCCGAAGTAATTTAGGTGAGTTTGGCATAGTTTGCTATGGTTACTAGCATTTTTTTGTAATTTAAAAGTGATTGGGTTTAGTTTGTTGTGGTAAGGGTTAGTTGGTGATGATTTAGAGTAGCCGAAGTAATTTAGGTGAGTCTGGCATAGTTTGTTATGATTTGTACACCTTTTTTTGTAATTTTAAGATGATATGGTTTGGTTTGTTGTGGTAAGGGATAGTTGGGGGTGATTTAAGGTAGCCGAAGTAATTTAGGTGATTCTGGTATAGTTTGTTATGATTTTTAGCATTTTTTTGTAATTTTAAAGTGATTGGGCTTAGTTTGTTGCTGTAAAGTGTAGTTGGTGGTGATTTTTGATAGCCGAAGTAATTTAGGTGAGTTTGGCATAGTTTGCTATGGTTAGTAGCATTTTTTTGTAATTTAAAAGTGATTGGGTTTAGTTTGTTGTTGTAAGGGTTAGTTGGTGATGATTTAGAGTAGCCGAAGTAATTTAGGTGAGTCTGGCATAGTTTGTTATGATTTGTGCACCTTTTTGGTAATTTTAAGATGATATGGTTTGGTTTGTTGTGGTAAGGGATAGTTAGGGGTGATTTACGGTAGCCGAAGTAATTTAGGTGATTCTGGTATAGTTTGTTATGATTTTTAGCATTTTTTTGTAATTTTAAAGTGATTGGGCTTAGTTTGTTGCTGTAAAGTGTAGTTGGGTGTGATTTTTGATAGCCGAAGCAATTTAGTTGAGTTTGGCATAGTTTGCTATGGTTAGTAGCATTTTTTTGTAATTTAAAATTGATTGGGTTTAGTTTGTTGTGGTAAGGGTTAGTTGGTGATGATTTATGGTAGCCGAAGTAATTTAGGTGAGTTTGGCATAGTTTGCTATGGTTACTAGCATTTTTTTGTAATTTAAAAGTGGTTAGGTTTAGTTTGTTGTGGTAAGGGTTAGTTGGTGATGATTTAGAGTAGCCGAAGTAATTTAGGTGAGTCTGGCATAGTTTGTTATGATTTGTACACCTTTTTTTGTAATTTTAAGATGATATGGTTTGGTTTGTTGTGGTAAGGAATAGTTGGGGGTGATTTACGGTAGCCGAAGTAATTTAGGTGATTCTGGTATAGTTTGTTATGATTTTTAGCATTTTTTTGTAATTTTAAAGTGATTGGGCTTAGTTTGTTGCTGTAAAGTGTAGTTGGGGGTGATTTTTGATAGCCGAAGTAATTTAGGTGAGTTTGGCATAGTTTGCTATGGTTAGTTGCATTTTTTTGTAATTTAAAAGTGATAGGGTTTAGTTTGTTGTGGTAAGGGTTAGTTGGTGATGATTTATGGTAGCCGAAGTAATTTAGGTGAGTTTGGCATAGTTTGCTATGGTTACTAGCATTTTTTTGTAATTTAAAGTGATTGGGTTTAGTTTGTTGTGGTAAGGGTTAGTTGGTGATGATTTAGAGTAGCCGAAGTAATTTAGGTGAGTCTGGCATAGTTTGTTATGATTTGTACACCTTTTTTTGTAATTTTAAGATGATATGGTTTGGTTTGTTGTGGTAAGGGATAGTTGGGGGTGATTTACGTTAGCCGAAGTAATTTAGGTGATTCTGGTATGGTTTGTTATGATTTTTAGCATTTTTTAGTAATTTTAAAGTGATTGGGCTTAGTTTGTTGCTGTAAAGTGTAGTTGGGGGTGATTTTTGATAGACGAAGTAATTTAGGTGAGTTTGGCATAGTTTGCTATGGTTAGTAGCATTTTTTTGTAATTTAAAAGTGGTTGGGTTTAGTTTGTTGTAGTAAGGGTTAGTTGGTGATGATTTAGAGTAGCCGAAGTAATTTTGGTGGGTCTGGCATAGTTTGTTATGATTTGTACACCTTTTTTTGTAATTTTAAAATGATATGGTTTGGTTTGTTGTGGTAAGGGATAGTTGGGGGTGATTTACGGTTGCCGAAGTAATTTAGGTGATTCTGATATAGTTTGTTATGATTTTTAGCATTTTTTTGTAATTTTAAAGTGATTGGGCTTAGTTTGTTGCTGTAAAGTGTAGTTGGGTGTGATTTTTGATAGCCGAAGTAATTTAGGTGAGTTTGGCATAGTTTGCTCTGGTTAGTAGCATTTTTTTGTAATTTAAAAGTGATTGGGTTTAGTTTGTTGTGGTAAGGGTTAGTTGGTGATGATTTATGGTAGCCGAAGTAATTTAGGTGAGTTTGGCATAGTTTGCTATGGTTACTAGCATTTTTTTGTAATTTAAAAGTGATTGGGTTTAGTTTCTTGTGGTAAGGGTTAGTTGGTGATGATTTAGAGTAGCCAAAGTAATTTAGGTGAGCCTGGCATAGTTTGTTATGATTTGTACACTTTTTTTTGTAATTTTAAGATGATATGGTTTGGTTTGTTGTGGTAAGGGATAGTTGGGGGTGATTTACGGTAGCCGAAGTAATGTAGGTAATTCTGGTATAGTTTGTTATGATTTTTAGCATTTTTTTGTAATTTTAAAGTGATTGAACTTAGTTTGTTGCTGTAAAGTGTAGTTGGGTGTGATTTTTGATAGCCGAAGTAATTTAGGTGAGTTTGGCATAGTTTGCTAGGGTTAGTAGCATTTTTTTGTAATTTATAAGTGAATAGGTTTAGTTTGTTGTGGTAAGGGTTAGTTGGTGATGATTTATGGTAGTCGAAGTAATTTAGGTGAGTTTGGCATAGTTTGCTATGGTTACTAGCATTTTTTTGTAATTTAAAAGTGATTGGGTAGGTTTGTTGTGGTAAGGGTTAGTTGGTGATGATCTAGAGTAGCCGAAATTATTTAGGTGAGTCTGGCATAGTTTGTTATGATTTGTACAACTTTTTTTGTTTTTAATATGATATGGTTTGGTTTGTTGTGGTAAGGGATAGTTGGGGGTGATTTACGGATGCCGAAGTAATTTAGGTGATTCTGGTATATTTTGTTATGATTTTTAGCATTTTTTTGTAATTTTAAAGTGATTGGGCTTAGTTTGTTGCTGTAAAGTCTAGTTAGTGGTGATTTTTGATAGCCGAAGTAATTTAGGTGAGTTTGGCATAGTTTGCTATGGTTAGTAGAATTTTTTTGTAATTTAAAAGTGATTGGGTTTAGTTTGTTATGGTAAGGGTTAGTTGGTGATGATTTATGGTAGCCGAAGTAATTTAGGTGAGTTTGGCATAGTTTGCTATGGTTACTAGAATTTTTTTGTAATTTAAAAGTGATTGGGTTTAGTTTGTTGTGGTAAGGGTTAGTTGGTGATGATTTAGAGTAGCCGAAGTAATTTATTTGAGTCTGGCATAGTTTGTTATGATTTGTACACCTTTTTTTGTAATTTTAAGATAATATGGTTTGGTTTGTTGTGGTAAGGGTTAGTTGGTGATGATTTATGGTAGCCGAAGTAATTTAGGTGAGGTTGGCGTAGTTTGCTATGGTTACTAGCATTTTTTTGTAATTTAAAAGTGATTGGGTTTAGTATGTTGTGGTAAGGGTTCGTTGGTGATGATTTAGAGTAGCCGAAGTAATTTAGGTGAGTCTGGCATAGTTTGTTATGATTTGTACACCTTTTTTTGTAATTTTAAGATGATATGGTTTGGTTTGTTGTGGTAAGGGATAGTTGGGGGTGATTTACCGTAGCCGAAGTAATTTAGGTGATTCTGGTATAGTTTGTTATGATTTTTAGCATTTTTTGTAATTTTAAAGTGATTGGGCTTAGTTTGCTGCTGTAAAGTGTATTTGGGGGTGATTTTTCATAGCCGAAGTAATTTAGGTGAGTTTGGCATAGTTTGCTATGGTTAGTAGCATTTTTTTGTAATTTAAAAGTGATTGGGTTTAGTTTGTTGTGGTAAGGGTTAGTTGGTGATGATTTATGGTAGCCGAAGTAATTTAGGTGAGTTTGGCATAGTTTGCTATGGTTACTAGCATTTTTTTGTAATTTAAAAGTGATTGGGAAAAGTTTGTTGTGGTAAGGGTTAGTTGGTGATGATTTAGAGTAGCCGAAGTAATTTAGGTGAGTCTGGCATAGTTTGTTATGATTTGTACACCTTTTTTTGTAATTTTAAGATGATATGGTTTGGTTTGTTGTGGTAAGGGATAGTTGGGGGTGATTTACGGTAGCCGAAGTAATTTAGGTGATTCTGGTATAGTTTGTTATGATTTTTAGCATTTTTTGTAATTTTAAAGTGATTGGGCTTAATTTGCTGCTGTAAAGTGTATTTGGGGGTGATTTTTCATAGCCGAAGTAATTTAGGTGAGTTTGGCATAGTTTGCTATGGTTAGTAGCATTTTTTTGTAATTTAAAAGTGATTGGGTTTAGTTTGTTGTGGTAAGGGTTAGTTGGTGATGATTTATGGTAGCCGAAGTAATTTAGGTGAGTTTGGCATAGTTTGCTATGGTTACTAGCATTTTTTTGTAATTTAAAAGTGATTGGGAAGAGTTTGTTGTGGTAAGGGTTAGTTGGTGATGATTTAGAGTAGCCGAAGTAATTTAGGTGAGTCTGGCATAATTTGTTATGATTTGTACACCATTTTTTGTAACTTTAAGATGATATTGTTTGGTTTGTTGTGGTAAGGGATAGTTGGGGGTGATTTACGGTAGCCGAAGTAATTTAGGTGATTCTGGTATAGTTTGTTATGATTTTTAGCATTTTTTTGTAATTTTAAAGTGATTGGGCTTAGTTTGTTGCTGTAAAGTGTAGTTGGGGGTGATTTTTGATAGCCGAAGTAATTTAGGTGAGTTTGGCATAGTTTGCTATGGTTAGTAGAATTTTTTTGTAATTTAAAAGTGATTGTGTTTAGTTTGTTATGGTAAGGGTTAGTTGGTGATGATTTATGGTAACCGAAGTAATTTAGGTGAGTTTGGCATAGTTTGCTAGGGTTACTAGCATTTTTTTGTAATTTAAAAGTGATTGGGTTTAGTTTGTTGTGGTAATGGTTAGGTGGTGATGATTTAGAGAAGCCGAAGTAATTTAGGTGAGTCTGGCATAGTTTGTTATGATTTGTACACCTTTTTTTGTAATTTTAAGATGATATGGTTTGGTTTGTTGTGGTAAGGGATAGTTGGGGATGATTTACGGTAGCCGAAGTGATTTAGGTGATTCTGGTATAGTTTGTTTTGATTTTTAGCATTTTTTGTAATTTTAAAGTGATTGGGCTTAGTTTGTTGCTGTAAAGTGTACTTGGGGGTGATTTTTGATAGCCGAAGTAATTTAGGTGAGTTTGGCATAGTTTGATACGGTTAGTAGCATTTTTTTGTAATTTAAAAGTGATTAGGTTTAGTTTGTTGTGGTAAGGATTAGTTGGTGATGATTTATGGTAGCCGAAGTAATTTAGGTGAGTTTGGCATAGTTTGCTATGGTTACTAGCATTTTTTTGTAATTTAAAAGTGATTGGGTTTAGTTTGTTGTGGTAAGGGTTAGTTGGTGATGATTTAGAGTAGCCGAAGTAATTTAGGTGAGTCTGGCATAGTTTGTTATGATTTGTACACCTTTTTTTGTAATTTTAAGGTGATATGGTTTGGTTTGTTGTGGTAAGGGATGGTTGGGGGTGATTTACGGATGCCGAAGTAATTTAGGTGATTTTGGTATATTTTGTTATGATTTTTAGCATTTTTTTGTAATTTTAAAGTGATTGGGCTTAGTTTGTTGCTGTAAAGTCTAGTTGGGGGTGATTTTTGATAGCCGAAGTAATTTAGGTGAGTTTGGCATAGTTTGCTATGGTTACTAGAATTTTTTTGTAATTTAAAAGTGATTGTGTTTAGTTTGTTATGGTAAGGGTTAGTTGGGGACGATTTATGGTAACCGAAGTAATTTAGGTGAGTTTGGCATAGTTTGCTATGGTTACTAGAATTTTTTTGTATTTTAAAAGTGATTGGGTTTAGTTTGTTGTGGTAAGGGTTAGTTGGTGATGATTTAGAGTAGCCGAAGTAATTTAGGTGAGTCTGGCATAGTTTGTTATGATTTGTACACCTTTTTTTGTAATTTTAAGATGATATGGTTTGGTTTGTTGTGGTAGGGGTTAGTTGGTGATGATTTATGGTAGCCGAAGTAATTTAGGTGAGGTTGGCATAGTTTGCTATGGTTACTAGCATTTTTTTGTAATTTAAATGTGATTGGGTTTAGTTTGTTGTGGTAAGTGTTAGTTGGTGATGATTTAGAGTAGCCAAAGTAATTTAGGTGAGTCTGGCATAGTTTGTTATGATTTGTACACCTTTTTTTGTAATTTTAAGATGATATGGTTTGGTTTGTTGTGGTAAGGGATAGTTGGCGGTGATTTACGGTAGCTGAAGTAATTTAGGTGATTTTGGTATAGTTTGTTATGATTTTTAGCATTTTTTTGTAATTTAAAAGTGATTGGGTTTAGGTTGTTGTGGTAAGGGTTAGTTGGTGATGATTTATGGTAGCCGAAGTAATTTAGGTGGGTTTGGCATAGTTTGCTATGGTTACTAGCATTTTTTTGTAATTTAAAAGTGATTGGGTTTAGTTTGTTGTGGTAAGGGTTAGTTGGTGATGATTTAGAGTAGCCGAAGTAATTTAGGTGAGTCTGGCATAGTTTGTTATGATTTGTACACCTTTTTTTGTAATTTTAAGATGCTATGGTTTGGTTTGTGGCGGTAAGGGATAGTTGGGGGTAATTTACGGTAGCCGAAGTAATTTAGGTGATTCTGGTATAGTTTGTTATGATTTTCAGAATTTTTTTGTAATTTTAAAATGATTGGGCTTAGTTTGTTGCTGTAAAGTGTAGTTGGGGGTGATTTTTGATAGCCGAAGTAATTTAGGTGAGTTTGGCATAGTTTGCTATGGTTAGTAGAATTTTTTTGTAATTTAAAAGTGATTGGGTTTAGTTTGTTGTGGTAAGGGTTAGTTGGTGATGATTAATGGTAGCCGAAGTAATTTAGGTGAGTTTGGCATAGTTTGCTATGGTTACTAGCATTTTTTTGTAATTTAAAAGTGATTGGGTTTAGTTTGTTGCTGTAAAGTGTAGTTGGGGGTGATTTTTGATAGCCGAAGTAATTTAGGTGAGTTTGGCATAGTTTGCTATGGTTACTAGCATTTTTTTGTAATTTAAAAGTGATTGGGTTTAGTTTGTTGTGGTAAGGGTTAGTTGGTGATGATTTAGAGTAGCCGAAGTAATTTAGGTGAGTCTGGCATAGTTTGTTATGATTTGTACACCTTTTTTTGTAATTTTAAGGTGATATGGTTTGGTTTGTTGTGGTAAGGGATAGTTGGGGGTGATTTACGGTAGCCGAAGTAATTTAGGTGATTCTGGTATAGTTTGTTATGATTTTTAGCATTTTTTTGTAATTTTAAAGTGATTGGGCTTAGTTTGTTGTGGTAAGGGTGAGTTGGTGATGATTTATGGTAGCCGAAGTAATTTAGGTGAGTTTGGCATAGTTTGCTATGGTTACTAGCATTTTTTTGTAATTTAAAAGTGATTGGGAAGAGTTTGTTGTGGTAAGGGTTAGTTGGTGATGATTTAGAGTAGCCGAAGTAATTTAGGTGAGTCTGGCATAGTTTGTTATGATTTGTACACCTTTTTTTGTAATTTTAAGATGATATGGTTTGGTTTGTTGTGGTAAGGGATAGTTGGGGGTGATTTACGGTAGCCGAAGTAATTTAGGTGATTCTGGTATAGTTTGTTATGATTTTTAGCATTTTTTGTAATTTTAAAGTGATTGGGTTTAGTTTGTTGTGGTAAGGGTTAGTTGGTGATGATTTATGGTAGCCGAAGTAATTTAGGTGAGTTTGGCATAGTTTGCTATGGTTACTAGCATTTTTTTGTAATTTAAAAGTGGTTGGGTTTAGTTTGTTGTGGTAAGGGTTAGTTGGTGATGATTTAGAGTAGCCGAAGTAATTTAGGTGAGTCTGGCATAGTTTGTTATGATTTGTACACCTTTTTTTGTAATTTTAAGATGATATGGTTTGGTTTGTTGTGGTAAGGGATAGTTGGGGGTGATTTACGTTAGCCGAAGTAATTTAGGTGATTCTGGTATGGTTTGTTATGATTTTTAGCATTTTTTTGTAATTTTAAAGTGATTGGGCTTAGTTTGTTGCTGTAAAGTGTAGTTGGGGGTGATTTTTGATAGACGAAGTAATTTAGGTGAGTTTGGCATAGTTTGCTATGGTTAGTAGCATTTTTTTGTAATTTAAAAGTGATTGGGTTTAGTTTGTTGTAGTAAGGGTTAGTTGGTGATGATTTAGAGTAGCCGAAGTAATTTAGGTGAGTCTGGCATAGTTTGTTATGATTTGTACACCTTTTTTTGTAATTTTAAGATGATATGGTTTGGTTTGTTGTGGTAAGGGATATTTGGGGGTGATTTATGGTAGCCGAAGTAATTTAGGTGAGTTTGGCATAGTTTGCTATGGTTACTAGCATTTTTTTGTAATTTAAAAGTGATTGGGTTTAGTTTGTTGTGGTAAGGGTTAGTTGGTGATGATTTAGAGTAGCCGAAGTAATTTTGGTGGGTCTGGCATAGTTTGTTATGATTTGTACACCTTTTTTTGTAATTTTAAAATGATATGGTTTGGTTTGTTGTGGTAAGGGATAGTTGGGGGTGATTTACGGTTGCCGAAGTAATTTAGGTGATTCTGATATAGTTTGTTATGATTTTTAGCATTTTTTTGTAATTTTAAAGTGATTGGGCTTAGTTTGTTGCTGTAAAGTGTAGTTGGGGGTGATTTTTGATAGCCGAAGTAAATTAGGTGAGTTTGGCATAGTTTGCTAGGGTTAGTAGCATTTTTTTGTAATTTATAAGTGATTGGGTTTAGTTTGTTGTGGTAAAGGTTAGTTGGTGATGATTTATGGTAGTCGAAGTAATTTAGGTGAGTTTGGCATAGTTTGCTATGGTTACTAGCATTTTTTTGTAATTTAAAAGTGATTGGGTAGGTTTGTTGTGGTAAGGGTTAGTTGGTGATGATCTAGAGTAGCCGAAATTATTTAGGTGAGTCTGGCATAGTTTGTTATGATTTGTACAACTTTTTTTGTTTTTAAGATGATATGGTTTGGTTTGTTGTGGTAAGGGATAGTTGGGGGTGATTTACGGATGCCGAAGTAATTTAGGTGATTCTGGTATATTTTGTTATGATTTTTAGCATTTTTTGTAATTTTAAAGTGATTGGGCTTAGTTTGTTGCTGTAAAGTCTAGTTAGTGGTGATTTTTGATAGCCGAAGTAATTTAGGTGAGTTTGGCATAGTTTGCTATGGTTAGTAGAATTTTTTTGTAATTTAAAAGTGATTGGGTTTAGTTTGTTATGGTAAGTGTTAGTTGGTGATGATTTATGGTAGCCGAAGTAATTTAGGTGAGTTTGGCATAGTTTGCTATGGTTACTAGAATTTTTTTGTAATTTAAAAGTGATTGGGTTTAGTTTGTTGTGGTAAGGGTTAGTTGGTGATGATTTAGAGTAGCCGAAGTAATTTATTTGAGTCTGGCATAGTTTGTTATGATTTGTACACCTTTTTTTGTAATTTTAAGATGATATGGTTTGGTTTGTTGTGGTAAGGGTTAGTTGGTGATGATTTATGGTAGCCGAAGTAATTTAGGTGAGGTTGGCGTAGTTTGCTATGGTTACTAGCATTTTTTTGTAATTTAAAAGTGATTGGGTTTAGTATGTTGTGGTAAGGGTTCGTTGGTGATGATTTAGAGTAGCCGAAGTAATTTAGGTGAGTCTGGCATAGTTTGTTATGATTTGTACACCTTTTTTTGTAATTTTAAGATGATATGGTTTGGTTTGTTGTGGTAAGGGATAGTTGGGGGTGATTTAATGTAGCCGAAGTAATTTAGGTGATTCTGGTATAGTTTGTTATGATTTTTAGCATTTTTTGTAATTTTAAAGTGATTGGGCTTAGTTTGCTGCTGTAAAGTGTATTTGGGGGTGATTTTTCATAGCCGAAGTAATTTAGGTGAGTTTGGCATAGTTTGCTATGGTTAGTAGCATTTTTTTGTAATTTAAAAGTGATTGGGTTTAGTTTGTTGTGGTAAGGGTTAGTTGGTGATGATTTATGGTAGCCGAAGTAATTTAGGTGAGTTTGGCATAGTTTGCTATGGTTACTAGCATTTTTTTGTAATTTAAAAGTGATTGGGAAAAGTTTGTTGTGGTAAGGGTTAGTTGGTGATGATTTAGAGTAGCCGAAGTAATTTAGGTGAGTCTGGCATAGTTTGTTATGATTTGTACACCATTTTTTGTAACTTAAGATGATATGGTTTGGTTTGTTGTGGTAAGGGATAGTTGGGGGTGATTTACGGTAGCCGAAGTAATTTAGGTGATTCTGGTATAGTTTGTTATGATTTTTAGCATTTTTTTGTAATTTTAAAGTGATTGGGCTTAGTTTGTTGCTGTAAAGTGTAGTTGGGGGTGATTTTTGATAGCCGAAGTAATTTAGGTGAGTTTGGCATAGTTTGCTATGGTTAGTAGAATTTTTTTCTAATTTAAAAGTGATTGTGTTTAGTTTGTTATGGTAAGGGTTAGTTGGTGATGATTTATGGTAACCGAAGTAATTTAGGTGAGTTTGGCATAGTTTGCTAGGGTTACTAGCATTTTTTTGTAATTTAAAAGTGATTGGGTTTAGTTTGTTGTGGTAAGGGTTAGTTGGTGATGATTTAGAGAAGCCGAAGTAATTTAGGTGAGTCTGGCATAGTTTGTTATGATTTGTACACCTTTTTTTGTAATTTTAAGATGATATGGTTTGGTTTGTTGTGGTAAGGGATAGTTGGGGATGATTTACGGTAGCCGAAGTGATTTAGGTGATTCTGGTATAGTTTGTTTTGATTTTTAGCATTTTTTGTAATTTTAAAGTGATTGGGCTTAGTTTGTTGCTGTAAAGTGTACTTGGGGGTGATTTTTGATAGCCGAAGTTATTTAGGTGAGTTTGGCATAGTTTGATACGGTTAGTAGCATTTTTTTGTAATTTAAAAGTGATTAGGTTTAGTTTGTTGTGGTAAGGATTAGTTGGTGATGATTTATGGTAGCCGAAGTAATTTAGGTGAGTTTGGCATAGTTTGCTATGGTTACTAGCATTTTTTTGTAATTTAAAAGTGATTGGGTTTAGTTTGTTGTGGTAAGGGTTAGTTGGTGATGATTTAGAGTAGCCGAAGTAATTTAGGTGAGTCTGGCATAGTTTGTTATGATTTGTACACCTTTTTTTGTAATTTTAAGGTGATATGGTTTGGTTTGTTGTGGTAAGGGATAGTTGGGGGTGATTTACGGATGCCGAAGTAATTTAGGTGATTTTGGTATATTTTGTTATGATTTTTAGCATTTTTTTGTAATTTTAAAGTGATTGGGCTTAGTTTGTTGCTGTAAAGTCTAGTTGGGGGTGATTTTTGATAGCCGAAGTAATTTAGGTGAGTTTGGCATAGTTTGCTATGGTTAGTAGAATTTTTTTGTAATTTAAAAGTGATTGTGTTTAGTTTGTTATGGTAAGGGTTAGTTGGGGATGATTTATGGTAACCGAAGTAATTTAGGTGAGTTTGGCATAGTTTGCTATGGTTACTAGAATTTTTTTGTATTTTAAAAGTGATTGGGTTTAGTTTGTTGTGGTAAGGGTTAGTTGGTGATGATTTAGAGTAGCCGAAGTAATTTAGGTGAGTCTGGCATAGTTTGTTATGATTTGTACACCTTTTTTTGTAATTTTAAGATGATATGGTTTGGTTTGTTGTGGTAAGGGTTAGTTGGTGATGATTTATGGTAGCCGAAGTAATTTAGGTGAGGTTGGCATAGTTTGCTATGGTTACTAGCATTTTTTTGTAATTTAAATGTGATTGGGTTTAGTTTGTTGTGGTAAGTGTTAGTTGGTGATGATTTAGAGTAGCCAAAGTAATTTAGGTGAGTCTGGCATAGTTTGTTATGATTTGTACACCTTTTTTTGTAATTTTAAGATGATATGGTTTGGTTTGTTGTGGTAAGGGATAGTTGGCGGTGATTTACGGTAGCAAAGTAATTTAGGTGATTTTGGTATAGTTTGTTATGATTTTTAGCATTTTTTTGTAATTTAAAAGTGATTGGGTTTAGGTTGTTGTGGTAAGGGTTAGTTAGTGATGATTTATGGTAGCCGAAGTAATTTAGGTGAGTTTGGCATAGTTTGCTATGGTTACTAGCATTTTTTTGTAATTTAAAAGTGATTGGGTTTAGTTTGTTGTGGTAAGGGTTAGTTGGTGATGATTTAGAGTAGCCGAAGTAATTTAGGTGAGTCTGGCATAGTTTGTTATGATTTGTACACTTTTTTTTTAATTTTAAGATGATATGGTTTGGTTTGTTGTGGTAAGGGATAGTTGGGGGTAATTTACGGTAGCCGAAGTAATTTAGGTGATTCTGGTATAGTTTGTTATGATTTTCAGAATTTTTTTGTAATTTTAAAATGATTGGGCTTAGTTTGTTGCTGTAAAGTGTAGTTGGGGGTGATTTTTGATAGCCGAAGTAATTTAGGTGAGTTTGGCATAGTTTGCTATGGTTAGTAGAATTTTTTTGTAATTTAAAAGTGATTGGGTTTAGTTTGTTGTGGTAAGGGTTAGTTGGTGATGATTAATGGTAGCCGAAGTAATTTAGGTGAGTTTTGCATAGTTTGCTATGGTTACTAGCAATTTTTTGTAATTTAAAAGTGATTGGGTTTAGTTTGTTGCTGTAAAGTGTAGTTGGGGGTGATTTTTGATAGCCGAAGTAATTTAGGTGCGTTTGGCATAGTTTGCTATGGTTAGTAGCATTTTTTTGTAATTTAAAAGTGATTGGGTTTAGTTTGTTGTGGTAAGGGTTAGTTGGTGATGATTTATGGTAGCCGAAGTAATTTAGGTGAGTCTGGCATAGTTTGTTATGATTTGTACACCTTTTTTTGTAATTTTAAGATGATATGGTTTGGTTTGTTGTGGTAAGGGATAGTTGGGGGTGATTTACGGTAGCCGAAGTAATTTAGTTGATTCTGGTATAGTTTGTTATGATTTTTAGCATTTTTTTGTAATTTTAAAGTGATTGGTCTTAGTTTGTTGTGGTAAGGGTTAGTTGGTGATGATTTATGGTAGCCGAAGTAATTTAGGTGAGGTTGGCATAGTTTGCTATGGTTACTAGCATTTTTTTGTAATTTAAATGTGATTGGGTTTAGTTTGTTGTGGTAAGTGTTAGTTGGTGATGATTTAGAGTAGCCAAAGTAATTTAGGTGAGTCTGGCATAGTTTGTTATGATTTGTACACCTTTTTTTGTAATTTTAAGATGATATGGTTTGGTTTGTTGTGGTAAGGGATAGTTGGCGGTGATTTACGGTAGCAAAGTAATTTAGGTGATTTTGGTATAGTTTGTTATGATTTTTAGCATTTTTTTGTAATTTAAAAGTGATTGGGTTTAGGTTGTTGTGGTAAGGGTTAGTTAGTGATGATTTATGGTAGCCGAAGTAATTTAGGTGAGTTTGGCATAGTTTGCTATGGTTACTAGCATTTTTTTGTAATTTAAAAGTGATTGGGTTTAGTTTGTTGTGGTAAGGGTTAGTTGGTGATGATTTAGAGTAGCCGAAGTAATTTAGGTGAGTCTGGCATAGTTTGTTATGATTTGTACACTTTTTTTTTAATTTTAAGATGATATGGTTTGGTTTGTTGTGGTAAGGGATAGTTGGGGGTAATTTACGGTAGCCGAAGTAATTTAGGTGATTCTGGTATAGTTTGTTATGATTTTCAGAATTTTTTTGTAATTTTAAAATGATTGGGCTTAGTTTGTTGCTGTAAAGTGTAGTTGGGGGTGATTTTTGATAGCCGAAGTAATTTAGGTGAGTTTGGCATAGTTTGCTATGGTTAGTAGAATTTTTTTGTAATTTAAAAGTGATTGGGTTTAGTTTGTTGTGGTAAGGGTTAGTTGGTGATGATTAATGGTAGCCGAAGTAATTTAGGTGAGTTTTGCATAGTTTGCTATGGTTACTAGCAATTTTTTGTAATTTAAAAGTGATTGGGTTTAGTTTGTTGCTGTAAAGTGTAGTTGGGGGTGATTTTTGATAGCCGAAGTAATTTAGGTGCGTTTGGCATAGTTTGCTATGGTTAGTAGCATTTTTTTGTAATTTAAAAGTGATTGGGTTTAGTTTGTTGTGGTAAGGGTTAGTTGGTGATGATTTATGGTAGCCGAAGTAATTTAGGTGAGTCTGGCATAGTTTGTTATGATTTGTACACCTTTTTTTGTAATTTTAAGATGATATGGTTTGGTTTGTTGTGGTAAGGGATAGTTGGGGGTGATTTACGGTAGCCGAAGTAATTTAGTTGATTCTGGTATAGTTTGTTATGATTTTTAGCATTTTTTTGTAATTTTAAAGTGATTGGTCTTAGTTTGTTGTGGTAAGGGTTAGTTGGTGATGATTTATGGTAGCCGTAGTAATTTAGGTAAGTTTGGCATAGTTTGCTATGGTTACTAGCATTTTTTTGTAATTTAAAAGTGATTGGGAAGAGTTTGTTGTGGTAAGGGTTAGTTGGTGATGATTTAGAGTAGCTGAAGTAATTTAGGTGAGTCTGGCATAGTTTGTTATGATTTGTACACCTTTTTTTGTAATTTTAAGATGATATGGTTTGGTTTGTTGTGGTAAGGGATAGTTGGGGGTGATTTACGGTAGCCGAAGTAATTTAGGTGATTCTGGTATAGTTTGTTATGATTTTTAGCATTTTTTGTAATTTTAAAGTGATTGGGCTTAGTTTGCTGCTGTAAAGTGTATTTGGGGGTGATTTTTCATAGCCGAAGTAATTTAGGTGAGTTTGGCATAGTTTGCTATGGTTACTAGAATTTTTTTGTATTTTAAAAGTGATTGGGTTTAGTTTGTTGTGGTAAGGGTTAGTTGGTGATGATTTAGAGTAGCCGAAGTAATTTAGGTGAGTCTGGCATAGTTTGTTATGATTTGTACACCTTTTTTTGTAATTTTAAGATGATATGGTTTGGTTTGTTGTGGTAAGGGTTAGTTGGTGATGATTTATGGTAGCCGAAGTAATTTAGGTGAGGTTGGCATAGTTTGCTATGGTTACTAGCATTTTTTTGTAATTTAAATGTGATTGGGTTTAGTTTGTTGTGGTAAGTGTTAGTTGGTGATGATTTAGAGTAGCCAAAGTAATTTAGGTGAGTCTGGCATAGTTTGTTATGATTTGTACACCTTTTTTTGTAATTTTAAGATGATATGGTTTGGTTTGTTGTGGTAAGGGATAGTTGGGCGTAATTTACGGTAGCCGAAGTAATTTAGGTGATTCTGGTATAGTTTGTTATGATTTTCAGAATTTTTTTGTAATTTTAAAATGATTGGGCTTAGTTTGTTGCTGTAAAGTGTAGTTGGGGGTGATTTTTGATAGCCGAAGTAATTTAGGTGAGTTTGGCATAGTTTGCTATGGTTAGTAGAATTTTTTTGTAATTTAAAAGTGATTGGGTTTAGTTTGTTGTGGTAAGGGTTAGTTGGTGATGATTAATGGTAGCCGAAGTAATTTAGGTTAGTTTTGCATAGTTTGCTATGGTTACTAGCATTTTTTTGTAATTTAAAAGTGATTGGGTTTAGTTTGTTGCTGTAAAGTGTAGTTGGGGGTGATTTTTGATAGCCGAAGTAATTTAGGTGAGTTTGGCATAGTTTGCTTTGGTTAGTAGCATTTTTTTGTAATTTAAAAGTGATTGGGTTTAGTTTGTTGTGGTAAGGGTTAGTTGGTGATGATTTATGGTAGCCGAAGTAATTTAGGTGAGTCTGGCATAGTTTGTTATGATTTGTACACCTTTTTTTGTAATTTTAAGATGATATGGTTTGGTTTGTTGTGGTAAGGGATAGTTGGGGGTGATTTACGGTAGCCGAAGTAATTTAGTTGATTCTGGTATACTTTGTTATGATTTTTAGCATTTTTTTGTAATTTTAAAGTGATTGGGCTTAGTTTGTTGTGGTAAGGGTTAGTTGGTGAAGATTTATGGTAGCCGAAGTAATTTAGGTGAGTTTGGCATAGTTTGCTATGGTTACTAGCATTTTTTTGTAATTTAAAAGTGATTGGGAAGAGTTTGTTGTGGTAAGGGTTAGTTGGTGATGATTTAGAGTAGCTGAAGTAATTTAGGTGAGTCTGGCATAGTTTGTTATGATTTGTACACCTTTTTTTGTAATTTTAAGATGATATGGTTTGGTTTGTTGAGGTAAGGGATAGTTGGGGGTGATTTACGGTAGCCGAAGTAATTTAGGTGATTCTGGTATAGTTTGTTATGATTTTTAGCATTTTTTGTAATTTTAAAGTGATTGGGCTTAGTTTGCTGCTGTAAAGTGTATTTGGGGGTGATTTTTCATAGCCGAAGTAATTTAGGTGAGTTTGGCATAGTTTGCTATGGTTAGTAGAATTTTTTTGTAATTTAAAAGTGATTGGGTTTAGTTTGTTATGGTAAGGGTTAGTTGGTGATGATTTATGGTAGCCGAAGTAATTTAGGTGAGTTTGGCATAGTTTGCTATGGTTACTAGAATTTTTTTGTAATTTAAAAGTGATTGGGTTTAGTTTGTTGTGGTAAGGGTTAGTTGGTGATGATTTATGGTAGCCGAAGTAATTTAGGTGAGTTTGGCATAGTTTGCTATGGTTACTAGCATTTTTTTGTAATTTAAAAGTGATTGGGAAAAGTTTGTTGTGGTAAGGGTTAGTTGGTGATGATTTAGAGTAGCCGAAGTAATTTAGGTGAGTCTGGCATAGTTTGTTATGATTTGTACACCATTTTTTGTAATTTTAAGATGATATGGTTTGGTTTGTTGTGGTAAGGGATAGTTCGGGGTGATTTACGGTAGCCGAAGTAATTTAGGTGATTCTGGTATAGTTTGTTATGATTTTTAGCATTTTTTTGTAATTTTAAAGTGATTGGTCTTAGTTTGTTGCTGTAAAGTGTAGTTGGGGGTGATTTTTGATAGCCGAAGTAATTTAGGTGAGTTTGGCATAGTTTGCTATGGTTAGTAGCATTTTTTTGTAATTTAAAAGTGATTGGGTTTAGTTTGTTGTGGTAAGGGTTAGTTGGTGATGATTTATGGTAGCCGAAGTAATTTAGGTGAGTTTGGCATAGTTTGCTAGGGTTACTAGCATTTTTTTGGCATAGTTTGTTATGATTTGTACACCTTTTTTTGTAATTTTAAGATGATATGGTTTGGTTTGTTGTGGTAAGGGTTAGTTGGTGATGATTTATGGTAGCCGAAGTAATTTAGGTGAGGTTGGCATAGTTTGCTATGGTTACTAGCATTTTTTTGTAATTTAAATGTGATTGGGTTTAGTTTGTTGTGGTAAGTGTTAGTTGGTGATGATTTAGAGTAGCCAAAGTAATTTAGGTGAGTCTGGCATAGTTTGTTATGATTTGTACACCTTTTTTTGTAATTTTAAGATGATATGGTTTGGTTTGTTGTGGTAAGGGATAGTTGGCGGTGATTTACGGTAGTTGAAGTAATTTAGGTGATTCTGGTATAGTTTGTTATGATTTTTAGCATTTTTTTGTAATTTAAAAGTGATTGGGTTTAGGTTGTTGTGGTAAGGGTTAGTTGGTGATGATTTATGGTAGCCGAAGTAATTTAGGTGAGTTTGGCATAGTTTGCTATGGTTACTAGCATTTTTTTGTAATTTAAAAGTGATTGGGTTTAGTTTGTTGTGGTAAGGGTTAGTTGGTGATGATTTAGAGTAGCCGAAGTAATTTAGGTGAGTCTGGCATAGTTTGTTATGATTTGTACACCTTTTTTTGTAATTTTAAGATGATATGGTTTGGTTTGTTGTGGTAAGGGATAGTTGGGGGTAATTTACGGTAGCCGAAGTAATTTAGGTGATTCTGATATAGTTTGTTATGATTTTCAGAATTTTTTTGTAATTTTAAAGTGATTGGGCTTAGTTTGTTGCTGTAAAGTGTAGTTGGGGTTGATTTTTGATAGCCGAAGTAATTTAGGTGAGTTTGGCATAGTTTGCTATGGTTAGTAGCATTTTTTTGTAATTTAAAAGTGATTGGGTTTAGTTTGTTGTGGTAAGGGTTAGTTGGTGATGATTTATGGTAGCCGAAGTAATTTAGGTGAGTTTGGCATAGTTTGCTATGGTTACTAGCATTTTTTTGTAATTTAAAAGTGATTGGGTTTAGTTTGTTGTGGTAAGGGTTAGTTGGTGATGATTTAGAGTAGCCGAAGTAATTTAGGTGAGTCTGGCATAGTTTGTTATGATTTGTACACCTTTTTTTGTAATTTTAAGATGATATGGTTTGGTTTGTTGTGGTAAGGGATAGTTGGGGGTGATTTACGGTAGCCAAAGTAATTTAGGTGATTCTGGTATAGTTTGTTATGATTTTTAGCATTTTTTTGTAATTTTAAAGTGATTGGGCTTAGTTTGTTGTGGTAAGGGTTAGTTGGTGATGATTTATGGTAGCCGAAGTAATTTAGGTGAGTTTGGCATAGTTTGCTATGGTTACTAGCATTTTTTTGTAATTTAAAAGTGATTGGGAAGAGTTTGTTGTGGTAAGGGTTAGTTGGTGATGATTTAGAGTAGCCGAAGTAATTTAGGTGAGTCTGGCATAGATTGTTATGATTTGTACACCTTTTTTTGTAATTTTAAGATGATATGGTTTGGTTTGTTGTGGTAAGGGATAGTTGGGGGTGATTTACGGTAGCCGAAGTAATGTAGGTAATTCTGGTATAGTTTGTTATGATTTTAACATTTTTTTGTAATTTTAAAGTGATTGGGCTTAGTTTGTTGCTGTAAAGTGTAGTTGGGTGTGATTTTTGATAGCCGAAGTAATTTAGGTGAGTTTGGCATAGTTTGCTAGGGTTAGCAGCATTTTTTTGTAATTTATAAGTGAATGGGTTTAGTTTGTTGTGGTAAGGGTTAGTTGGTGATGATTTATGGTAGTCGAAGTAATTTAGGTGAGTTTGGCATAGTTTGCTATGGTTACTAGCATTTTTTTGTAATTTAAAAGTGATTGGGTAGGTTTGTTGTGGTAAGGGTTAGTTGGTGATGATCTAGAGTAGCCGATGTTATTTAGGTGAGTCTGGCATAGTTTGTTATGATTTGTACACCTTTTTTTGTTTTTAAGATGATATGGTTTGGTTTGTTGTGGTAAGGGATAGTTGGGGGTGATTTACGGATGCCGAAGTAATTTAGGTGATTCTGGTATATTTTGTTATGATTTTTAGCATTTTTTTGTAATTTTAAAGTGATTGGGCTTAGTTTGTTGCTGTAAAGTCTAGTTAGTGGTGATTTTTGATAGCCGAAGTAATTTAGGTGAGTTTGGCATAGTTTGCTATGGTTAGTAGAATTTTTTTGTAATTTAAAAGTGATTGGGTTTAGTTTGTTATGGTAAGGGTTAGTTGGTGATGATTTATGGTAGCCGAAGTAATTTAGGTGAGTTTGGCCTAGTTTGCTATGGTTACTAGAATTTTTTTGTAATTTAAAAGTGATTGGGTTTAGTTTGTTGTGGTAAGGGTTAGTTGGTGATGATTTAGAGTAGCCGAAGTAATTTATTTGAGTCTGGCATAGTTTGTTATGATTTGTACACCTTTTTTTGTAATTTTAAGATGATATGGTTTGGTTTGTTGTGGTAAGGGTTAGTTGGTGATGATTTATGTTAGCCGAAGTAATTTAGGTGAGGTTGGCGTAGTTTGCTATGGTTACTAGCATTTTTTTGTAATTTAAAAGTGATTGGGTTTAGTTTGTTGTGGTAAGGGTTCGTTGGTGATGATTTAGAGTAGCCGAAGTAATTTAGGTGAGTCTGGCATAGTTTGTTATGATTTGTACACCTTTTTTTGTAATTTTAAGATGATATGGTTTGGTTTGTTGTGGTAAGGGATAGTTGGGGGTGATTTACGGTAGCCGAAGTAATTTAGGTGATTCTGGTATAGTTTGTTATGATTTTTAGCATTTTTTTGTAATTTTAAAGTGATTGGGCTTAGTTTGTTGCTGTAAAGTCTAGTTAGTGGTGATTTTTGATAGCCGAAGTAATTTAGGTGAGTTTGGCATAGTTTGCTATGGTTAGTAGAATTTTTTTGTAATTTAAAAGTGATTGGGTTTAGTTTGTTATGGTAAGGGTTAGTTGGTGATGATTTATGGTAGCCGAAGTAATTTAGGTGAGTTTGGCCTAGTTTGCTATGGTTACTAGAATTTTTTTGTAATTTAAAAGTGATTGGGTTTAGTTTGTTGTGGTAAGGGTTAGTTGGTGATGATTTAGAGTAGCCGAAGTAATTTATTTGAGTCTGGCATAGTTTGTTATGATTTGTACACCTTTTTTTGTAATTTTAAGATGATATGGTTTGGTTTGTTGTGGTAAGGGTTAGTTGGTGATGATTTATGTTAGCCGAAGTAATTTAGGTGAGGTTGGCGTAGTTTGCTATGGTTACTAGCATTTTTTTGTAATTTAAAAGTGATTGGGTTTAGTTTGTTGTGGTAAGGGTTCGTTGGTGATGATTTAGAGTAGCCGAAGTAATTTAGGTGAGTCTGGCATAGTTTGTTATGATTTGTACACCTTTTTTTGTAATTTTAAGATGATATGGTTTGGTTTGTTGTGGTAAGGGATAGTTGGGGGTGATTTACAGTAGCCGAAGTAATTTAGGTGATTCTGGTATATTTTGTTATGATTTTTAGCATTTTTTTGTAATTTTAAAGTGATTGGGCTTAGTTTGTTGCTGTAAAGTCTAGTTAGTGGTGATTTTTGATAGCCGAAGTAATTTAGGTGAGTTTGGCATAGTTTGCTATGGTTAGTAGAATTTTTTTGTAATTTAAAAGTGATTGGGTTTAGTTTGTTATGGTAAGGGTTAGTTGGTGATGATTTATGGTAGCCGAAGTAATTTAGGTGAGTTTGGCCTAGTTTGCTATGGTTACTAGAATTTTTTTGTAATTTAAAAGTGATTGGGTTTAGTTTGTTGTGGTAAGGGTTAGTTGGTGATGATTTAGAGTAGCCGAAGTAATTTATTTGAGTCTGGCATAGTTTGTTATGATTTGTACACCTTTTTTTGTAATTTTAAGATGATATGGTTTGGTTTGTTGTGGTAAGGGTTAGTTGGTGATGATTTATGTTAGCCGAAGTAATTTAGGTGAGTCTGGCATAGTTTGTTATGATTTGTACACCTTTTTTTGTAATTTTAAGATGATATGGTTTGGTTTGTTGTGGTAAGGGATAGTTGGGGGTGATTTACCGTAGCCGAAGTAATTTAGGTGATTCTGGTATAGTTTGTTATGATTTTTAGCATTTTTTGTAATTTTAAAGTGATTGGGCTTAGTTTGCTGCTGTAAAGTGTATTTGGGATGATTTTTCATAGCCGAAGTAATTTAGGTGAGTTTGGCATAGTTTGCTATGGTTAGTAGCATTTTTTTGTAATTTAAAAGTGATTGGGTTTAGTTTGTTGTGGTAAGGGTTAGTTGGTGATGATTTATGGTAGCCGAAGTAATTTAGGTGAGTTTGGCATAGTTAGAAATGGTTACTAGCATTTTTTTGTAATTTAAAAGTGATTGGGAAGAGTTTGTTGTGGTAAGGGTTACTTGGTGATGATTTAGAGTAGCCGAAGTAATTTAGGTGAGTCTGGCATAGTTTGTTATGATTTGTACACCTTTTTTTGTAATTTTAAGATGATATGGTTTGGTTTGTTGTGGTAAGGGATAGTTGGGGGTGATTTACGGTAGCCGAAGTAATTTAGGTGATTCTGGTATAGTTTGTTATGATTTTTAGCATTTTTTGTATTTTTAAAGTGATTGGGCTTAATTTGCTGCTGTAAAGTGTATTTGGGGGTGATTTTTCATAGCCGAAGTAATTTAGGTGAGTTTGGCATAGTTTGCTAGGGTTACTAGCATTTTTTTGTAATTTAAAAGTGATTGGGTTTAGTTTGTTGTGGTAAGGGTTAGTTGGTGATGATTTAGAGAAGCCGAAGTAATTTAGGTGAGTCTGGCATAGTTTGTTATGATTTGTACACCTTTTTTTGTAATTTTAAGATGATATGGTTTGGTTTGTTGTGGTAAGGGATAGTTGGGGGTGATTTCCTGTAGCCGAAGTGATTTAGGTGATTCTGGTATAGTTTGTTTTGATTTTTAGCATTTTTTGTAATTTTAAAGTGATTGGGCTTAGTTTGTTGCTTTAAAGTGTACTTGGGGGTAATTTTTGATAGCCGAAGTAATTTAGGTGAGTTTGGCATAGTTTGATACGGTTAGTAGCATTTTTTTGTAATTTAAAAGTGATTAGGTTTAGTTTGTTGTGGTAAGGATTAGTTGGTGATGATTTATGGTAGCCGAAGTAATTTAGGTGAGTTTGGCATAGTTTGCTATGGTTACTAGCATTTTTTTGTAATTTAAAAGTGATTGGGTTTAGTTTGTTGTGGTAAGGGTTAGTTGGTGATGATTTAGAGTAGCCGAAGTAATTTAGGTGAGTCTGGCATAGTTTGTTATGATTTGTACACCTTTTTTTGTAATTTTAAGGTGATATGGTTTGGTTTGTTGTGGTAAGGGATAGTTGGGGGTGATTTACGGATGCCGAAGTAATTTAGGTGATTCTGGTATATTTTGTTATGATTTTTAGCATTTTTTTGTAATTTTAAAGTGATTGGGCTTAGTTTGTTGCTGTAAAGTCTAGTTGGGGGTGATTTTTGATAGCCGAAGTAATTTAGGTGAGTTTGGCATAGTTTGCTATGGTTAGTAGAATTTTTTTGTAATTTAAAAGTGATTGTGTTTAGTTTGTTATGGTAAGGGTTAGTTGGTGATGATTTATGGTAGCCGAAGTAATTTAGGTGAGTTTGGCATAGTTTGCTATGGTTACTAGAATTTTTTTGTATTTTAAAAGTGATTGCGTTTAGTTTGTTGTGGTAAGGGTTAGTTGGTGATGATTTAGAGTAGCCGAAGTAATTTAGGTGAGTCTGGCATAGTTTGTTATGATTTGTACACCTTTTTTTGTAATTTTAAGATGATATGGTTTGGTTTGTTGTGGTAAGGGATAGTTGGGGGTAATTTACGGTAGCCGAAGTAATTTAGGTGATTCTGGTATAGTTTGTTATGATTTTCAGAATTTTTTTGTAATTTTAAAATGATTGGGCTTAGTTTGTTGCTGTAAAGTGTAGTTGGGGGTGATTTTTGATAGCCGAAGTAATTTAGGTGAGTTTGGCATAGTTTGCTATGGTTAGTAGAATTTTTTTGTAATTTAAAAGTGATTGGGTTTAGTTTGTTGTGGTAAGGGTTAGTTGGTGATGATTAATGGTAGCCGAAGTAATTTAGGTGAGTTTGGCATAGTTTGCTATGGTTACTAGCATTTTTTTGTAATTTAAAAGTGATTGAGTTTAGTTTGTTGCTGTAAAGTGTAGTTGGGGGTGATTTTTGATAGCCGAAGTAATTTAGGTGAGTTTGGCATAGTTTGCTATGGTTAGTAACATTTTTTTGTAATTTAAAAGTGATTGGGTTTAGTTTGTTGTGGTAAGGGTTAGTTGGTGATGATTTATGGTAGCCGAAGTAATTTAGGTGAGTTTGGCATAGTTTGCTATGGTTAGTAGCATTTTTTTGTAATTTAAAAGTGATTGGGTTTAGTTTGTTGTGGTAAGGGTTAGTTGGTGATGATTTATGGTAGCCGAAGTAATTTAGGTGAGTTTGGCATAGTTTGCTATGGTTACTAGCATTTTTTTGTAATTTAAAAGTGATTGGGAAAAGTTTGTTGTGGTAAGGGTTAGTTGGTGATGATTTAGAGTAGCCGAAGTAATTTAGGTGAGTCTGGCATAGTTTGTTATGATTTGTACACCATTTTTTGTAACTTAAGATGATATGGTTTGGTTTGTTGTGGTAAGGGATAGTTGGGGGTAATTTACGGTAGCCGAAGTAATTTAGGTGATTCTGGTATAGTTTGTTATGATTTTCAGAATTTTTTTGTAATTTTAAAATGATTGGGCTTAGTTTGTTGCTGTAAAGTGTAGTTGGGGGTGATTTTTGATAGCCGAAGTAATTTAGGTGAGTTTGGCATAGTTTGCTATGGTTACTAGCATTTTTTTGTAATTTAAATGTGATTGGGTTTAGTTTGTTGTGGTAAGAGTTAGTTGGTGATGATTTAGAGTAGCCAAAGTAATTTAGGTGAGTCTGGCATAGTTTGTTATGATTTGTACACCTTTTTTTGTAATTTTAAGTTGATATGGTTTGGTTTGTTGTGGTAAGGGATAGTTGGCGGTGATTTACGGTAGCTGAAGTAATTTAGGTGATTTTGGTATAGTTTGTTATGATTTTTAGCATTTTTTTGTAATTTAAAAGTGATTGGGTTTAGGTTGTTGTGGTAAGGGTTAGTTGGTGATGATTTATGGTAGCCGAAGTAATTTAGGTGAGTTTGGCATATTTTGCTATGGTTACTAGCATTTTTTTGTAATTTAAAAGTGATTGGGTTTAGTTTGTTGTGGTAAGGGTTAGTTGGTGATGATTTAGAGTAGCCAAAGTAATTTAGGTGAGTCTGGCATAGTTTGTTATGATTTGTACACCTTTTTTTGTAATTTTAAGTTGATATGGTTTGGTTTGTTGTGGTAAGGGATAGTTGGCGGTGATTTACGGTAGCTGAAGTAATTTAGGTGATTTTGGTATAGTTTGTTATGATTTTTAGCATTTTTTTGTAATTTAAAAGTGATTGGGTTTAGGTTGTTGTGGTAAGGGTTAGTTGGTGATGATTTATGGTAGCCGAAGTAATTTAGGTGAGTTTGGCATATTTTGCTATGGTTACTAGCATTTTTTTGTAATTTAAAAGTGATTGGGTTTAGTTTGTTGTGGTAAGGGTTAGTTGGTGATGATTTAGAGTAGCCGAAGTAATTTAGGTGAGTCTGGCATAGTTTGTTATGATTTGTACACCTTTTTTTGTAATTTTAAGATGATATGGTTTGGTTTGTTGTGGTAAGGGATAGTTGGGGGTAATTTACGGTAGCCGAAGTAATTTAGGTGATTCTGGTATAGTTTGTTATGATTTTCAGAATTTTTTTGTAATTTTAAAATGATTGGGCTTAGTTTGTTGCTGTAAAGTGTAGTTGGGGGTGATTTTTGATAGCCGAAGTAATTTAGGTGAGTTTGGCATAGTTTGCTATGGTTAGTAGAATTTTTTTGTAATTTAAAAGTGATTGGGTTTAGTTTGTTGTGGTAAGGGTTAGTTGGTGATGATTAATGGTAGCCGAAGTAATTTAGGTGAGTTTTGCATAGTTTGTTATGGTTACTAGCATTTTTTTGTAATTTAAAAGTGATTGGGTTTAGTTTGTTGCTGTAAAGTGTAGTTGGGGGTGATTTTTGATAGCCGAAGTAATTTAGGTGAGTTTGGCATAGTTTGCTATGGTTAGTAGCATTTTTTTGTAATTTAAAAGTGATTGGGTTTAGTTTGTTGTGGTAAGGGTTAGTTGGTGATGATTTATGGTAGCCGAAGTAATTTAGGTGAGTCTGGCATAGTTTGTTATGATTTGTACACCTTTTTTTGTAATTTTAAGATGATATGGTTTGGTTTGTTGTGGTAAGGGATAGTTGGGGGTGATTTACGGTAGCCGAAGTAATTTAGTTGATTCTGGTATAGTTTGTTATGATTTTTAGCATTTTTTTGTAATTTTAAAGTGATTGGGCTTAGTTTGTTGTGGTAAGGGTTAGTTGGTGATGATTTATGGTAGCCGAAGTGATTTAGGTGAGTTTGGCATAGTTTGCTATGGTTACTAGCATTTTTTTGTAATTTAAAAGTGATTGGGAAGAGTTTGTTGTGGTAAGGGTTAGTTGGTGATGATTTAGAGTAGCCGAAGTAATTTAGGTGGGTCTGGCATAGTTTGTTATGATTTGTACACCTTTTTTTGTAATTTTAAGATGATATGGTTTGGTTTGTTGTGGTAAGGGATAGTTGGGGGTGATTTACGGTAGCCGAAGTAATTTAGGTGATTCTGGTATAGTTTGTTATGATTTTTAGCATTTTTTGTAATTTTAAAGTGATTGGGCTTAGTTTGCTGCTGTAAAGTGTATTTGGGGGTGATTTTTCATAGCCAAAGTAATTTAGGTGAGTTTGGCATAGTTTGCTATGGTTAGTAGAATTTTTTTGTAATTTAAAAGTGATTGGGTTTAGTTTGTTATGGTAAGGGTTAGTTGGTGATGATTTATGGTAGCCGAAGTAATTTAGGTGAGTTTGGCATAGTTTGCTATGGTTACTAGAATTTTTTTGTAATTTAAAAGTGATTGGGTTTAGTTTGTTGTGGTAAGGGTTAGTTGGTGATGATTTAGAGTAGCCGAAGTAATTTATTTGAGTCTGGCATAGTTTGTTATGATTTGTACACCTTTTTTTGTAATTTTAAGATGATATGTTTTGGTTTGTTGTGGTAAGGGTTAGTTGGTGATGATTTATGGTAGCCGAAGTAATTTAGGTGAGGTTGGCGTAGTTTGCTATGGTTACTAGCATTTTTTTGTAATTTAAAAGTGATTGGGTTTAGTTTGTTGTGGTAAGGGTTCGTTGGTGATGATTTAGAGTAGCCGAAGTAATTCAAGTGAGTCTGGCATAGTTTGTTATGATTTGTACACCTTTTTTTGTAATTTTAAGATGATATGGTTTGGTTTGTTGTGGTAAGGGATAGTTGGGGGTGATTTACCGTAGCCGAAGTAATTTAGGTGATTCTGGTATAGTTTGTTATGATTTTTAGCATTTTTTGTAATTTTAAAGTGATTGGGCTTAGTTTGCTGCTGTAAAGTGTATTTGGGGGTGATTTTTCATAGCCGAAGTAATTTAGGTGAGTTTGGCATAGTTTGCTATGGTTAGTAGCATTTTTTTGTAATTTAAAAGTGATTGGGTTTAGTTTGTTGTGGTAAGGGTTAGTTGGTGATGATTTATGGTAGCCGAAGTAATTTAGGTGAGTTTGGCATAGTTTGCTATGGTTACTAGCATTTTTTTGTAATTTAAAAGTGATTGGGAAGAGTTTGTTGTGGTAAGGGTTAGTTGGTGATGATTTAGAGTAGCCGAAGTAATTTAGGTGAGTCTGGCATAGTTTGTTATGATTTGTACACCTTTTTTTGTAATTTTAAGATGATATGGTTTGGTTTGTTGTGGTAAGGGATAGTTGGGGGTGATTTACGGTAGCCAAAGTAATTTAGGTGATTCTGGTATAGTTTGTTATGATTTTTAGCATTTTTTGTAATTTTAAAGTGATTGGGCTTAATTTGCGGCTGTAAAGTGTATTTGGGGGTGATTTTTCATAGCCGAAGTAATTTAGGTGAGTTTGGCATAGTTTGCTATGGTTAGTAGCATTTTTTTGTAATTTAAAAGTGATTGGGTTTAGTTTGTTGTGGTAAGGGTTAGTTGGTGATGATTTATGGTAGCCGAAGTAATTTAGGTGAGTTTGGCATAGTTTGCTATGGTTACTAGCATTTTTTTGTAATTTAAAAGTGATTGGGAAAAGTTTGTTGTGGTAAGGGTTAGTTGGTGATGATTTAGAGTAGCCGAAGTAATTTAGGTGAGTCTGGCATAGTTTGTTATGATTTGTACACCATTTTTTGTAATTTTAAGATGATATGGTTTGGTTTGTTGTGGTAAGGGATAGTTGGGGGTGATTTACGGTAGCCGAAGTAATTTAGGTGATTCTGGTATAGTTTGTTATGATTTATAGCATTTTTTTGTAATTTTAAAGTGATTGGTCTTAGTTTGTTGCTGTAAAGTGTAGTTGGGGGTGATTTTTGATAGCCGAAGTAATTTAGGTGAGTTTGGCATAGTTTGCTATGGTTAGTAGCATTTTTTTGTAATTTAAAAGTGATTGGGTTTAGTTTGTTGTGGTAAGGGTTAGTTGGTGATGATTTATGGTAGCCGAAGTAATTTAGGTGAGTTTGGCATAGTTTGCTAGGGTTACTAGCATTTTTTTGGCATAGTTTGTTATGATTTGTACACCTTTTTTTGTAATTTTAAGATGATATGGTTTGGTTTGTTGTGGTAAGGGTTAGTTGGTGATGATTTATGGTAGCCGAAGTAATTTAGGTGAGGTTGGCATAGTTTGCTATGGTTACTAGCATTTTTTTGTAATTTAAATGTGATTGGGTTTAGTTTGTTGTGGTAAGTGTTAGTTGGTGATGATTTAGAGTAGCCAAAGTAATTTAGGTGAGTCTGGCATAGTTTGTTATGATTTGTACACCTTTTTTTGTAATTTTAAGATGATATGGTTTGGTTTGTTGTGGTAAGGGATAGTTGGCGGTGATTTACGGTAGCTGAAGTAATTTAGGTGATTCTGGTATAGTTTGTTATGATTTTTAGCATTTTTTTGTAATTTAAAAGTGATTGGGTTTAGGTTGTTGTGGTAAGGGTTAGTTGGTCTTAGTTTGTTGCTGTAAAGTGTAGTTGGGGGTGATTTTTGATAGCCGAAGTAATTTAGGTGAGTTTGGCATAGTTTGCTATGGTTAGTAGCATTTTTTTGTAATTTAAAAGTGATTGGGTTTAGTTTGTTGTGGTAAGGGTTAGTTGGTGATGATTTATGGTAGCCGAAGTAATTTAGGTGAGTTTGGCATAGTTTGCTAGGGTTACTAGCATTTTTTTGGCATAGTTTGTTATGATTTGTACACCTTTTTTTGTAATTTTAAGATGATATGGTTTGGTTTGTTGTGGTAAGGGTTAGTTGGTGATGATTTATGGTAGCCGAAGTAATTTAGGTGAGGTTGGCATAGTTTGCTATGGTTACTAGCATTTTTTTGTAATTTAAATGTGATTGGGTTTAGTTTGTTGTGGTAAGTGTTAGTTGGTGATGATTTAGAGTAGCCAAAGTAATTTAGGTGAGTCTGGCATAGTTTGTTATGATTTGTACACCTTTTTTTGTAATTTTAAGATGATATGGTTTGGTTTGTTGTGGTAAGGGATAGTTGGCGGTGATTTACGGTAGCTGAAGTAATTTAGGTGATTCTGGTATAGTTTGTTATGATTTTTAGCATTTTTTTGTAATTTAAAAGTGATTGGGTTTAGGTTGTTGTGGTAAGGGTTAGTTGGTGATGATTTATGGTAGCCGAAGTAATTTAGGTGAGTTTGGCATAGTTTGCTATGGTTACTAGCATTTTTTTGTAATTTAAAAGTGATTGGGTTTAGTTTGTTGTGGTAAGGCTTAGTTGGTGATGAATTAGAGTAGCCGAAGTAATTTAGGTGAGTCTGGCATAGTTTGTTATGATTTGTACACCTTTTTTTGTAATTTTAAGATGATATGGTTTGGTTTGTTGTGGTAAGGGATAGTTGGGGGTAATTTACGGTAGCCGAAGTAATTTAGGTGATTCTGATATAGTTTGTTATGATTTTCAGAATTTTTTTGTAATTTTAAAGTGATTGGGCTTAGTTTGTTGCTGTAAAGTGTAGTTGGGGGTGATTTTTGATAGCCGAAGTAATTTAGGTGAGTTTGGCATAGTTTGCTATGGTTAGTAGCATTTTTTTGTAATTTAAAAGTGATTGGGTTTAGTTTGTTGTGGTAAGGGTTAGTTGGTGATGATTTATGGTAGCCGAAGTAATTTAGGTGAGTTTGGCATAGTTTGCTATGGTTACTAGCATTTTTTTGTAATTTAAAAGTGATTGGGTTTAGTTTGTTGTGGTAAGGGTTAGTTGGTGATGATTTAGAGTAGCCGAAGTAATTTAGGTGAGTCTGGCATAGTTTGTTATGATTTGTACACCTTTTTTTGTAATTTTAAGATGATATGGTTTGGTTTGTTGTGGTAAGGGATAGTTGGGGGTGATTTACGGTAGCCGAAGTAATTTAGGTGATTCTGGTATAGTTTGTTATGATTTTTAGCATTTTTTTGTAATTTTAAAGTGATTGGGCTTAGTTTGTTGTGGTAAGGGTTAGTTGGTGATAATTTATGGTAGCCGAAGTAATTTAGGTGAGTTTGGCATAGTTTGCTATGGTTACTAGCATTTTTTTGTAATTTAAAAGTGATTGGGAAGAGTTTGTTGTGGTAAGGGTTAGTTGGTGATGATTTAGAGTAGCCGAAGTAATTTAGGTGAGTCTGGCATAGATTGTTATGATTTGTACACCTTTTTTTGTAATTTTAAGATGATATGGTTTGGTTTGTTGTGGTAAGGGATAGTTGGGGGTGATTTACGGTAGCCGAAGTAATGTAGGTAATTCTGGTATAGTTTGTTATGATTTTAAAATTTTTTTGTAATTTTAAAGTGATTGGGCTTAGTTTGTTGCTGTAAAGTGTAGTTGGGTATGATTTTTGATAGCCGAAGTAATTTAGGTGAGTTTGGCATAGTTTGCTAGGGTTAGCAGCATTTTTTTGTAATTTATAAGTGAATGGGTTTAGTTTGTTGTGGTAAGGGTTAGTTGGTGATGATTTATGGTAGTCGAAGTAATTTAGGTGAGTTTGGCATAGTTTGCTATGGTTACTAGCATTTTTTTATAATTTAAAAGTGATTGGGTAGGTTTGTTGTGGTAAGGGTTAGTTGGTGATGATCTAGAGTAGCCGAAGTTATTTAGGTGAGTCTGGCATAGTTTGTTATGATTTGTACACCTTTTTTTGTTTTTAAGATGATATGGTTTGGTTTGTTGTGGTAAGGGATAGTTGGGGGTGATTTACGAATGCCGAAGTAATTTAGGTGATTCTGGTATATTTTGTTATAATTTTTAGCATTTTTTTGTAATTTTAAAGTGATTGGGCTTAGTTTGTTGCTGTAAAGTCTAGTTAGTGGTGATTTTTGATAGCCGAAGTAATTTAGGTGAGTTTGGCATAGTTTGCTATGGTTAGTAGAATTTTTTTGTAATTTAAAAGTGATTGGGTTTAGTTTGTTGTGGTAAGGGTTAGTTGGTGATGATTTAGAGTAGCCGAAGTAATTTATTTGAGTCTGGCATAGTTTGTTATGATTTGTACACCTTTTTTTGTAATTTTAAGATGATATGGTTTGGTTTGTTGCGGTAAGGGTTAGTTGGTGATGATTTATGTTAGCCGAAGTAATTTAGGTGAGGTTGGCGTAGTTTGCTATGGTTACTAGCATTTTTTTGTAATTTAAAAGTGATTGGGTTTAGTTTGTTGTGGTAAGGGTTCGTTGGTGATGATTTAGAGTAGCCGAAGTAATTTAGGTGAGTCTGGCATAGTTTGTTATGATTTGTATACCTTTTTTTGTAATTTTAAGATGATATGGTTTGGTTTGTTGTGGTAAGGGATAGTTGGGGGTGATTTACCGTAGCCGAAGTAATTTAGGTGATTCTGGTATAGTTTGTTATGATTTTTAGCATTTTTTGTAATTTTAAAGTGATTGGGCTTAGTTTGCTGCTGTAAAGTGTATTTGGGATGATTTTTCATAGCCGAAGTAATTTAGGTGAGTTTGGCATAGTTTGCTATGGTTAGTAGCATTTTTTTGTAATTTAAAAGTGATTGGGTTTAGTTTGTTGTGGTAAGGGTTAGTTGGTGATGATTTATGGTAGCCGAAGTAATTTAGGTGAGTTTGGCATAGTTTGCTATGGTTACTAGCATTTTTTTGTAATTTAAAAGTGATTGGGAAGAGTTTGTTGTTTTAAGGGTTACTTGGTGATGATTTAGAGTAGCCGAAGTAATTTAGGTGAGTCTGGCATAGTTTGTTATGATTTGTACACCTTTTTTTGTAATTTTAAGATGATATGGTTTGGTTTGTTGTGGTAAGGGATAGTTGGGGGTGATTTACGGTAGCCGAAGTAATTTAGGTGATTCTGGTATAGTTTGTTATGATTTTTAGCATTTTTTGTAATTTTAAAGTGATTGGGCTTAATTTGCTGCTGTAAAGTGTATTTGGGGGTGATTTTTCATAGCCGAAGTAATTTAGGTGAGTTTGGCATAGTTTGCTATGGTTAGTAGCATTTTTTTGTAATTTAAAAGTGATTGGGTTTAGTTTGTTGTGGTAAGGGTTAGTTGGTGATGATTTATGGTAGCCGAAGTAATTTAGGTGAGTTTGGCATAGTTTGCTATGGTTACTAGCATTTTTTTGTAATTTAAAAGTGATTGGGAAGAGTTTGTTGTGGTAAGGGTTAGTTGGTGATGATTTAGAGTAGCCGAAGTAATTTAGGTGAGTCTGGCATAGTTTGTTATGATTTGTACACCATTTTTTGTAATTTTAAGATGATATGGTTTGGTTTGTTGTGGTAAGGGATAGTTGGGGGTGATTTACGGTAGCCGAAGTAATTTAGGTGATTCTGGTATAGTTTGTTATGATTTTTAGCATTTTTTTGTAATTTTAAAGTGATTGGGCTTAGTTTGTTGCTGTAAAGTGTAGTTGGGGGTGATTTTTAATAGCCGAAGTAATTTAGGTGAGTTTGGCATAGTTTGCTATGGTTAGTAGCATTTTTTTGTAATTTAAAAGTGATTGGGTTTAGTTTGTTGTGGTAAGGGTTAGTTGGTGATGATTTAGAGAAGCCGAAGTAATTTAGGTGAGTCTGGCATAGTTTGTTATGATTTGTACACCTATTTTTGTAATTTTAAGATGATATGGTTTGGTTTGTTGTGGTAAGGGATAGTTGGGGGTGATTTACTGTAGCCGAAGTGATTTAGGTGATTCTGGTATAGTTTGTTTTGATTTTTAGCATTTTTTGTAATTTTAAAGTGATTGGGCTTAGTTTGTTGCTTTAAAGTGTACTTGGGGGTAATTTTTGATAGCCGAAGTAATTTAGGTGAGTTTGGCATAGTTTGATACGGTTAGTAGCATTTTTTTGTAATTTAAAAGTGATTAGGTTTAGTTTGTTGTGGTAAGGATTAGTTGGTGATGATTTATGGTAGCCGAAGTAATTTAGGTGAGTTTGGCATAGTTTGCTATGGTTACTAGCATTTTTTTGTAATTTAAAAGTGATTGGGTTTAGTTTGTTGTGGTAAGGGTTAGTTGGTGATGATTTAGAGTAGCCGAAGTAATTTAGGTGAGTTTGGCATAGTTTGCTATGGTTACTAGAATTTTTTTGTAATTTAAAAGTGATTGTGTTTAGTTTGTTATGGTAAGGGTTAGTTGGTGATGATTTATGGTAGCCGAAGTAATTTAGGTGAGTTTGGCATAGTTTGCTATGGTTACTAGAATTTTTTTGTAATTTAAAAGTGATTGTGTTTAGTTTGTTATGGTAAGGGTTAGTTGGTGATGATTTATGGTAGCCGAAGTAATTTAGGTGAGTTTGGCATAGTTTGCTATGGTTACTAGAATTTTTTTGTATTTTAAAAGTGATTGGGTTTAGTTTGTTGTGGTAAGGGTTAGTTGGTGATGATTTAGAGTAGCCGAAGTAATTTAGGTGAGTCTGGCATAGTTTGTTATGATTTGTACACCTTTTTTTGTAATTTTAAGATGATATGGTTTGGTTTGTTGTGGTAAGGGTTAGTTGGTGATGATTTATGGTAGCCGAAGTAATTTAGGTGAGGTTGGCATAGTTTGCTATGGTTACTAGCATTTTTTTGTAATTTAAAAGTGATTGGGTTTAGTTTGTTGCTGTAAAGTGTAGTTGGGGGTGATTTTTGATAGCCGAAGTAATTTAGGTGAGTTTGGCATAGTTTGCTATGGTTAGTAGCATTTTTTTGTAATTTAAAAGTGATTGGGTTTAGTTTGTTGTGGTAAGGGTTAGTTGGTGATGATTTAGAGTAGCCAAAGTAATTTAGGTGAGTCTGGCATAGTTTGTTATGATTTGTACACCTTTTTTTGTAATTTTAAGATGATATGGTTTGGTTTGTTGTGGTAAGGGATAGTTGGCGGTGATTTACGGTAGCTGAAGTAATTTAGGTGATTTTGGTATAGTTTGTTATGATTTTTAGCATTTTTTTGTAATTTAAAAGTGATTGGGTTTAGGTTGTTGTGGTAAGGGTTAGTTGGTGATGATTTATGGTAGCCGAAGTAATTTAGGTGAGTTTGGCATAGTTTGCTATGGTTACTAGCATTTTTTTGTAATTTAAAAGTGATTGGGTTTAGTTTGTTGTGGTAAGGGTTAGTTGGTGATGATTTAGAGTAGCCGAAGTAATTTAGGTGAGTCTGGCATAGTTTGTTATGATTTGTACACCTTTTTTTGTAATTTTAAGATGATATGGTTTGGTTTGTTGTGGTAAGGGATAGTTGGGGGTAATTTACGGTAGCCGAAGTAATTTAGGTGATTCTGGTATAGTTTGTTATGATTTTCAGAATTTTTTTGTAATTTTAAAATGATTGGGCTTAGTTTGTTGCTGTAAAGTGTAGTTGGGGGTGATTTTTGATAGCCGAAGTAATTTAGGTGAGTTTGGCATAGTTTGCTATGGTTAGTAGAATTTTTTTGTAATTTAAAAGTGATTGGGTTTAGTTTGTTGTGGTAAGGGTTAGTTGGTGATGATTAATGGTAGCCGAAGTAATTTAGGTGAGTTTGGCATAGTTTGCTATGGTTACTAGCATTTTTTTGTAATTTAAATGTGATTGGGTTTAGTTTGTTGCTGTAAAGTGTTGGGGGTGATTTTTGATAGCCGAAGTAATTTAGGTGAGTTTGGCATAGTTTGCTATGGTTAGTAGCATTTTTTTGTAATTTAAAAGTGATTGGGTTTAGTTTGTTGTGGTAAGGGTTAGTTGGTGATGATTTAGAGTAGCCGAAGTAATTTAGGTGAGTCTGGCATAGTTTGTTATGATTTGTACACCTTTTTTTGTAATTTTAAGATGATATGGTTTGGTTTGTTGGGGGATAGTTGGGGGTGATTTACGGTAGCCGAAGTAATTTAGGTGATTCTGGTATAGTTTGTTATGATTTTTAACATTTTTTTGTAATTTTAAAGTGATTGGGCTTAGTTTGTTGTGGTAAGGGTTAGTTGGTGATGATTTATGGTAGCCGAAGTAATTTAGGTGAGTTTGGCATAGTTTGCTATGGTTACTAGCATTTTTTTGTAATTTAAAAGTGATTGGGAAGAGTTTGTTGTGGTAAGGGTTAGTTGGTGATGATTTAGAGTAGCCGAAGTAATTTAGGTGAGTCTGGCATAGTTTGTTATGATTTGTACACCTTTTTTTGTAATTTTAAGATGATATGGTTTAGTTTGTTGTGGTAAGGGATAGTTGGGGGTGATTTACGGTAGCCGAAGTAATTTAGGTGATTCTGGTATAGTTTGTTATGATTTTTAGCATTTTTTGTAATTTTAAAGTGATTGGGCTTAGTTTGTTGCTGTAAAGTGTAGTTGGGGGTGATTTTTGATAGCCGAAGTAATTTAGGTGAGTTTGGCATAGTTTGCTATGGTTAGTAGCATTTTTTTGTAATTTAAAAGTGATTGGGATTAGTTTGTTATGGTAAGGGTTAGTTGGTGATGATTTATGGTAGCCGAAGTAATTTAGGTGAGTTTGGCATAGTTTGCTATGGTTACTAGAATTTTTTTGTAATTTAAAAGTGATTGGGTTTAGTTTGTTGTGGTAAGGGTTAGTTGGTGATGATTTAGAGTAGCCGAAGTAATTTATTTGAGTCTGGCATAGTTTGTTATGATTTGTACACCTTTTTTTGTAATTTTAAGATGATATGGTTTGGTTTGTTGTGGTAAGGGTTAGTTGGTGATGATTTATGGTAGCCGAAGTAATTTAGGTGAGGTTGGCGTAGTTTGCTATGGTTACTAGCATTTTTTTGTAATTTAAAAGTGATTGGGTTTAGTTTGTTGTGGTAAGGGTTCGTTGGTGATGATTTAGAGTAGCCGAAGTAATTTAGGTGAGTCTGGCATAGTTTGTTATGATTTGTACACCATTTTTTGTAATTTTAAGATGATATGGTTTGGTTTGTTGTGGTAAGGGATAGTTGCGGGTGATTTACGGTAGCCGAAGTAATTTAGGTGATTCTGGTATAGTTTGTTATGATTTTTAGCATTTTTTGTAATTTTAAAGTGATTGGGCTTAGTTTGCTGCTGTAAAGTGTATTTGGGGGTGATTTTTCATAGCCGAAGTAATTTAGGTGAGTTTGGCATAGTTTGCTATGGTTAGTAGCATTTTTTTGTAATTTAAAAGTGATTGGGTTTAGTTTGTTGTGGTAAGGGTTAGTTGGTGATGATTTATGGTAGCCGAAGTAATTTAGGTGAGTTTGGCATAGTTTGCTATAGTTACTAGCATTTTTTTGTAATTTAAAAGTGATTGGGAAGAGTTTGTTGTGGTAAGGGTTAGTTGGTGATGATTTAGAGTAGCCGAAGTAATTTAGGTGAGTCTGGCATAGTTTGTTATGATTTGTACACCTTTTTTTGTAATTTTAAGATGATATGGTTTGGTTTGTTGTGGTAAGGGATAGTTGGGGGTAATTTACGGTAGCCGAAGTAATTTAGGTGATTCTGGTATAGTTTGTTATGATTTTTAGCATTTTTTTGTAATTTTAAAGTGATTGGGCTTAGTTTGTTGCTGTAAAGTGTAGTTGGGGGTGATTTTTGATAGCCGAAGTAATTTAGGTGAGTTTGGCATAGTTTGCTATGGTTAGTAGCATTTTTTTGTAATTTAAAAGTGATTGGGTTTAGTTTGTTGTAGTAAGGGTTAGTTGGTGATGATTTATGGTAGCCGAAGTAATTTAGGTGAGTTTGGCATAGTTTGCTAGGGTTACTAGCATTTTTTTGTAATTTAAAAGTGATTGGGTTTAGTTTGTTGTGGTAAGGGTTAGTTGGTGATGATTTAGAGAAGCCGAAGTAATTTAGGTGAGTCTGGCATAGTTTGTTATGATTTGTACACCTTTTTTTGTAATTTTAAGATGATATGGTTTGGTTTGTTGTGGTAAGGGATAGTTGGGGGTGATTTACGGTAGCCGAAGTGATTTAGGTGATTCTGGTATAGTTTGTTTTGATTTTTAGCATTTTTGGTAATTTTAAAGTGATTGGGCTTAGTTTGTTGCTGTAAAGTGTACTTGGGGGTGATTTTTGATAGCCGAAGTAATTTAGGTGAGTTTGGCATAGTTTGCTATGGTTAGTAGAATTTTTTTGTAATTTAAAAGTGATTGTGTTTATTTTGTTATGATAAGGGTTAGTTGGTGATGATTTATGGTAGCCGAAGTAATTTAGGTGAGTTTGGCATAGTTTGCTATAGTTACTAGAATTTTTTTGTATTTTAAAAGTGATTGGGTTTAGTTTGTTGTGGTAAGGGTTAGTTGGTGATGATTTAGAGTAGCCGAAGTAATTTAGGTGAGTCTGGCATAGTTTGTTATGATTTGTACACCTTTTTTTGTAATTTTAAGATGATATGGTTTGGTTTGTTGTGGTAAGGGATAGTTGGGGGTGATTTACGGTAGCCGAAGTAATTTAGGTGATTCTGGTATAGTTTGTTATGATTTTTAGCATTTTTTTGTAATTTTAAAGTGATTGGGCTTAGTTTGTTGTGGTAAGGGTTAGTTGGTGATGATTTATGGTAGCCGAAGTAATTTAGGTGAGTTTGGCATAGTTTGCTATGGTTACTAGCATTTTTTTGTAATTTAAAAGTGATTGGGAAGAGTTTGTTGTGGTAAGGGTTAGTTGGTGATGACTTAGAGTAGCCGAAGTAATTTAGGTGAGTCTGGCATAGTTTGTTATGATTTATTCACCTTTTTTTGTAATTTTAAGATGATATGGTTTGGTTTGTTGTGGTAAGGGATAGTTGGGGGTGATTTACGGTAGCCGAAGTAATTTAGGTGATTCTGGTATAGTTTGTTATGATTTTTAGCATTTTTTGTAATTTTAAAGTGATTGGGCTTAGTTTGCTGCTGTAAAGTGTATTTGGGGGTGATTTTTCATAGCCGAAGTAATTTAGGTGAGTTTGGCATAGTTTGCTATGGTTAGTAGCATTTTTTTGTAATTTAAAAGTGATTGGGTTTAGTTTGTTGTGGTAAGGGTTAGTTGGTGATGATTTATGGTAGCCGAAGTAATTTAGGTGAGTTTGGCATAGTTTGCTATGGTTACTAGCATTTTTTTGTAATTTAAAAGTGATTGGGAAGAGTTTGTTGTGGTAAGGGTTAGTTGGTGATGATTTAGAGTAGCCGAAGTAATTTAGGTGAGTCTGGCATAGTTTGTTATGATTTGTACAACATTTTTTGTAATTTTAAGATGATATGGTTTGGTTTGTTGTGGTAAGGGATAGTTGGGGGTGATTTACGGTAGCCGAAGTAATTTAGGTGATTCTGGAATAGTTTGTTATGATTTTTAGCATTTTTTTGTAATTTTAAAGTGATTGGGCTTAGTTTGTTGCTGTAAAGTGTCGTTGGGGGTGATTTTTGATAGCCGAAGTAATATAGGTGAGTTTGGCATAGTTTGCTATGGTTAGTAGCATTTTTTTGTAATTTAAAAGTGATTGGGTTTAGTTTGTTGTGGTAAGGGTTAGTTGGTGATGATTTATGGTAGTAAGTAATTTAGGTGAGTTTGGCATAGTTTGCTATGGTTACTAGCATTTTTTTGTAATTTAAAAGTGATTGGGTTTAGTTTGTTGTGGTAAGGGTTAGTTGGTGATGATTTAGAGTAGCCGAAGTAATTTAGGTGAGTCTGGCATAGTTTGTTATGATTTGTACACCTTTTTTTGTAATTTTAAGATGATATGGTTTGGTTTGTTGTGGTAAGGGATAGTTGGGGGTGATTTACGGTAGCCGAAGTAATTTAGGTGATTCTGGTATAGTTTGTTATGATTTTTAGCATTTTTTTGTAATTTTAAAGTGATTGGGCTTAGTTTGTTGCTGTAAAGTGTAGTTGGGGGTGATTTTTGATAGCCGAAGTAATTTAGGTGAGTTTGGCATAGTTTGCTATGGTTAGTAGCATTTTTTTGTAATTTAAAAGTGATTGGGTTTAGTTTGTTGTAGTAAAGGTTAGTTGGTGATGATTTATGGTAGCCGAAGTAATTTAGGTGAGTTTGGCATAGTTTGCTAGGGTTACTAGCATTTTTTTGTAATTTAAAAGTGATTGGGTTTAGTTTGTTGTGGTAAGGGTTAGTTGGTGATGATTTAGAGAAGCCGAAGTAATTTAGGTGAGTCTGGCATAGTTTGTTATGATTTGTACACCTTTTTTTGTAATTTTAAGATGATATGGTTTGGTTTGTTGTGGTAAGGGATAGTTGGGGGTGATTTACGGTAGCCGAAGTGATTTAGGTGATTCTGGTATAGTTTGTTTTGATTTTTAGCATTTTTGGTAATTTTAAAGTGATTGGGCTTAGTTTGTTGCTGTAAAGTGTACTTGGGGGTGATTTTTGATAGCCGAAGTAATTTAGGTGAGTTTGGCATAGTTTGCTATGGTTAGTAGAATTTTTTTGTAATTTAAAAGTGATTGTGTTTATTTTGTTATGATAAGGGTTAGTTGGTGATGATTTATGGTAGCCGAAGTAATTTAGGTGAGTTTGGCATAGTTTGCTATAGTTACTAGAATTTTTTTGTATTTTAAAAGTGATTGGGTTTAGTTTGTTGTGGTAAGGGTTAGTTGGTGATGATTTAGAGTAGCCGAAGTAATTTAGGTGAGTCTGGCATAGTTTGTTATGATTTGTACACCTTTTTTTGTAATTTTAAGATGATATGGTTTGGTTTGTTGTGGTAAGGGATAGTTGGGGGTGATTTACGGTAGCCGAAGTAATTTAGGTGATTCTGGTATAGTTTGTTATGATTTTTAGCATTTTTTTGTAATTTTAAAGTGATTGGGCTTAGTTTGTTGTGGTAAGGGTTAGTTGGTGATGATTTATGGTAGCCGAAGTAATTTAGGTGAGTTTGGCATAGTTTGCTATGGTTACTAGCATTTTTTTGTAATTTAAAAGTGATTGGGAAGAGTTTGTTGTGGTAAGGGTTAGTTGGTGATGACTTAGAGTAGCCGAAGTAATTTAGGTGAGTCTGGCATAGTTTGTTATGATTTATTCACCTTTTTTTGTAATTTTAAGATGATATGGTTTGGTTTGTTGTGGTAAGGGATAGTTGGGGGTGATTTATGGTAGCCGAAGTAATTTAGGTGATTCTGGTATAGTTTGTTATGATTTTTAGCATTTTTTGTAATTTTAAAGTGATTGGGCTTAGTTTGCTGCTGTAAAGTGTATTTGGGGGTGATTTTTCATAGCCGAAGTAATTTAGGTGAGTTTGGCATAGTTTGCTATGGTTAGTAGCATTTTTTTGTAATTTAAAAGTGATTGGGTTTAGTTTGTTGTGGTAAGGGTTAGTTGGTGATGATTTATGGTAGCCGAAGTAATTTAGGTGAGTTTGGCATAGTTTGCTATGGTTACTAGCATTTTTTTGTAATTTAAAAGTGATTGGGAAGAGTTTGTTGTGGTAAGGGTTAGTTGGTGATGATTTAGAGTAGCCGAAGTAATTTAGGTGAGTCTGGCATAGTTTGTTATGATTTGTACAACATTTTTTGTAATTTTAAGATGATATGGTTTGGTTTGTTGTGGTAAGGGATAGTTGGGGGTGATTTACGGTAGCCGAAGTAATTTAGGTGATTCTGGAATAGTTTGTTATGATTTTTAGCATTTTTTTGTAATTTTAAAGTGATTGGGCTTAGTTTGTTGCTGTAAAGTGTCGTTGGGGGTGATTTTTGATAGCCGAAGTAATATAGGTGAGTTTGGCATAGTTTGCTATGGTTAGTAGCATTTTTTTGTAATTTAAAAGTGATTGGGTTTAGTTTGTTGTGGTAAGGGTTAGTTGGTGATGATTTATGGTAGTAAGTAATTTAGGTGAGTTTGGCATAGTTTGCTATGGTTACTAGCATTTTTTTGTAATTTAAAAGTGATTGGGTTTAGTTTGTTGTGGTAAGGGTTAGTTGGTGATGATTTAGAGTAGCCGAAGTAATTTAGGTGAGTCTGGCATAGTTTGTTATGATTTGTACACCTTTTTTTGTAATTTTAAGACGATATGGTTTGGTTTGTTGTGGTAAGGGATAGTTGGGGGTGATTTACGGTAGCCGAAGTAATTTAGGTGATTCTGGTATAGTTTGTTATTATTTTTAGCATTTTTTTGTAATTTTAAAGTGATTGGGCTTTGTTTGTTGCTGTAAAGTGTAGTTGGGGGTGATTTTTGATAGCCGAAGTAATTTAGGTGAGTTTGGCATAGTTTGCTATTTTTAGTAGCATTTTTTTGTAATTTAAAAGTGATTGGGTTTAGTTTGTTGTGGTAAGGGTTAGTTGGTGATGATTTATGGTAGCCGAAGTAATTTAGGTAAGTTTGGCATTGTTTGCTATGGTTACTAGCATTTTTTTGTAATTTAAAAGTGATTGGGTTTAGTTTGTTGTGGTAAGGGTTAGTTGGTGATGATTTGGAGTAGCCGAAGTAATTTAGGTGAGTCTGGCATAGTTTGTTATGATTTGTACACCTTTTTTGTAATTTTAAGATGATATGGTTTGGTTTGTTGTGGTAAGGAATATTTGGGGGAGATTCACGGTAGCCGAAGTAATTTAGGTGATTCTGGTATAGTTTGTTATGATTTTTAGCATTTTTTTGTAATTTTAAAGTGATTGGGCTTAGTTTGTTGCTGTAAAGTGTAGTTAGGGGTGATTTTTGATAGCCGAAGTAATTTAGGTGAGTTTGGCATAGTTTGCTATAGTTAGTAGCATTTTTTTGTAATTTAAAATTGATTGGGTTTAGTTTGTTGAGGTAAGGGTTAGTTGGTGATGATTTATGGTAGCCGAAGTAATTTAGGTGAGTTTGGCATAGTTTGTTATGGTTACTAGCATTTTTTTGTAATTTAAAAGTGATTGGGTTTAGTTTGTTGTGGTAAGGGTTAGTTGGTGATGATTTAGAGTAGCCGAAGTAATTTAGGTGAGTCTGGCATAGTTTGTACACCTTTTTTGTAATTTTAAGATGATATGGTTTGGTTTGATGTGGTAAGGGATATTTGGGGTGATTTACGGTAGCCGAAGTAATTTAGGTGATTCTGGTATTGTTTGTTATGATTTTTAGCATTTTTTTGTAATTTTAAAGTGATTGGGCTTAGTTTGTTGCTGTAAAGTGTAGTTGGGGGTGATTTTTGATAGCCGAAGTAATTTAGGTGAGTTTGGCATAGTTTGCTATGGTTAGTAGCATTTTTTTGTAATTTAAAAGTGATTGGGTTTAGTTTGTTGTGGTAAGGGTGAGTTGGTGATGATTTAGAGTAGCCGAAGTAATTTAGGTGAGTCTGGCATGGTTTGTTATGATTGTACACCTTTTTTTGTAATTTTAAGATGATATGGTTTGGTTTGTTGTGGTAAGGGATAGTTGGGGGTGATTTACGTTAGCCAAGTAATTTAGGTGATTCTGGTATAGTTTGTTATGATTTTTAGCATTTTTTTGTAATTTTAAAGTGATTGGGCTTAGTTTGTTGCAGTAAAGTGTAGTTGGGGGTGATTTTTGATAGCCGAAGTAATTTAGGTGAGTTTGGCATAGTTTGCTATGGTTAGTAGCATTTTTTTGTAATTTAAAACTGATTGGGTTTAGTTTGTTGTGGTAAGGGTTAGTTGGTGATGATTTATGGTAGCCGAAGTAATTTAGGTGAGTTTGACATAGTTTGCTATGGTTAGTAGCATTTTTTTGTAATTTAAAATTGATTGGGTTTAGTTTGTTGTGGTAAGGGTTAGTTGGTGATGATTTATGGTAGCCGAAGTAATTTAGGTGATTCTGGTATAGTTTGTTATGATTTTTAGCATTTTTTGTAATTTTAAAGTGATTGTGCTTAGTTTGTTGCTGTAAAGTGTAGTTGGTGGTGATTTTTGATAGCCGAAGTAATTTAGGTGAGTTTGGCATAGTTTGCTATGGTTAGTATCATTTTTTTGTAATTTAAAGTAATTGGGTTTAGTTTGTTGTGGTAAGGGTTAGTTGGTGATGATTTATTGTAGCCGAAGTAATTTAGGTGAGTTTGGCATAGTTTGCTATGGTTACTAGCATTTTTTTGTAATTTAAAAGTGATTGGGTTTAGTTTGTTGTGGTAAGGGTTAGTTGGTGATGAATTAAAGTAGCCGAAGTAATTTAGGTAAGTCTGGCATAGTTTGTTATGATTTGTACATCTTTTTTTGTAATTTTAAGATGATATGGTTTGGTTTGTTGTGGTAAGGGATAGTTGGGGGTGATTTACGGTAGCCAAAGTAATTTAGGTGATTCTGGTATAGTTTGTTATGATTTTTAGCATTCTTTGTAATTTTAAATTGATTGGGCTTAGTTTGTTGCTGTAAAGTGTAGTTGGGGGTGATTTTTTAAAGCCGAAGTAATTTAGGTGAGTTTGGCGTAGTTTTCTATTGTTAGTAGCATTTTTTTGTAATTTAAAGTAATTGGGTTTAGTTTGTTGTGGTAAGGGTTAGTTGGTTATGATTTATGGTAGCCGAAGTAACTTAGGTGAGTTTGGCATAGTTTGCTATGGTTACTAGCATTTTTTTGTAATTTAAAAGTGATTGGGTTTAGTTTGTTGTGGTAAGGGTTAGTTGGTGATGATTTAGAGTAGCCGAAGTAATTTAGGTGAGTCTGGCATAGTTTGTTATGATTTGTACACCTTTTTTTAGTAATTTTAGGATGATATGGTTTGGTTTGTTGTGGTAAGGGATAGTTGGGTGTGATTTACGGTAGCCGAAGTAATTTAGGTGATTCTGGTATAGTTTGTTATGATTTTTAGCATTTTTTTGTAATTTTAAAGTGATTGGGTTTAGTTTGTTGCTGTAAAGTGTAGTTGGGGTGATTTTTGATAGCCGAAGTAATTTAGGTGAGTTTGGCATAGTTTGCTACGGTTAGTAGCATTTTTTTGTAATTTAAACGTGATTGGGTTTAGTTTGTTGTGGTAAGAGTTAGTTGGTGATGATTTATGGTAGCCGAAGTAATTTAGGTGAGTTTGGCATAGTTTGCTATGGTTACTTGCATTTTTTTGTAATTTAAAAGTGATTGGGTTTAGTTTGTTGTGGTAAGGGTTAGTTGGTGATGATTTAGAGTAGCCGAAGTAATTTAGGTGACTCTGGCATAGTTTGTTATGATTTGTACACCTTTTTTTGTAATTTTAAGATGATATGGTTTGGTTTGTTGTGGTAAGGGATAGTTGGGGATGATTTACGTTAGCCGAAGTAATTTAGGTAATTCTGGTATAGTTTGTTATGATTTTTAGCATTTTTTTTTTATTTTAAAGTGTTTGGGCTTAGTTTGTTGCTGTAAAGTGTAGTTGGGGGTGCTTTTTGATAGCCGAAGTAATTTAGGTGAGTTTGGCATAGTTTGCTATGGTTAGTAGCATTTTTTTGTAATGTAAAAGTGATAGGGTTTAGTTTGTTGTGGTAAGGGTTAGTTGGTGATGATTTATGGTAGCCAAAGTAATTTAGGTGAGTTTGGCATAGTTTGCTATGGTTACTAGCATTTTTTTGTAATTTAAAAGTGATTGGGTTTAGTTTGTTGTGGTAAGGGTTAGTTGGTGATGATTTAGAGTAGCCGAAGTAATTTAGGTGAGTTTGGCATAGTTTGTTATGATTTGTACACTTTTTTTGTAATTTTAAGATGATATGGTTTGGTTTGTTGTGGTAAGGGTTAGTTGGGGTAATTTACGGTAGCCGAAGTAATTTAGGTGATTCTGGTATAGTTTGTTATGATTTTTAGCATTTTTTTGTAATTTAAAAGTGATTGGGTTTAGTTTGTTGTGGTAAGGGTTAGTTGGTCATGATTTAGAATAGCCGAAGTAATTTAGGTGAGTTTGGCATAGTTTGTTATGATTTGTACACCTTTTTTTGTAATTTTAAGATGATATGGTTTGGTTTGTTGTGGTAAGGGATAGTTGGGGTGATTTACGGTAGCCGAAGTAATTTAGGTGATTCTGGTATAGTTTGATATGATTTTTAGCAATTTTTTGTAATTTAAAAGTGATTGGGTTTAGTTTGTTGTGGTAAGGGTTAGTTGGTGATGATTTATGGTAGCCGAAGTAATTTAGGTGAGTTTGGCATATTTTGCTATGGTTACTAGCATTTTTTTGTAATTTAAAAGTGATTGGGTTTAGTTTGTTGTGGTAAGGGTTAGTTGGTGATGATTTAGAGTAGCCAAAGTAATTTAGGTGAGTCTGGCATAGTTTGTTATGATTTGTACACCTTTTTTTGTAATTTTAAGTTGATATGGTTTGGTTTGTTGTGGTAAGGGATAGTTGGCGGTGATTTACGGTAGCTGAAGTAATTTAGGTGATTTTGGTATAGTTTGTTATGATTTTTAGCATTTTTTTGTAATTTAAAAGTGATTGGGTTTAGGTTGTTGTGGTAAGGGTTAGTTGGTGATGATTTATGGTAGCCGAAGTAATTTAGGTGAGTTTGGCATATTTTGCTATGGTTACTAGCATTTTTTTGTAATTTAAAAGTGATTGGGTTTAGTTTGTTGTGGTAAGGGTTAGTTGGTGATGATTTAGAGTAGCCGAAGTAATTTAGGTGAGTCTGGCATAGTTTGTTATGATTTGTACACCTTTTTTTGTAATTTTAAGATGATATGGTTTGGTTTGTTGTGGTAAGGGATAGTTGGGGGTAATTTACGGTAGCCGAAGTAATTTAGGTGATTCTGGTATAGTTTGTTATGATTTTCAGAATTTTTTTGTAATTTTAAAATGATTGGGCTTAGTTTGTTGCTGTAAAGTGTAGTTGGGGGTGATTTTTGATAGCCGAAGTAATTTAGGTGAGTTTGGCATAGTTTGCTATGGTTAGTAGAATTTTTTTGTAATTTAAAAGTGATTGGGTTTAGTTTGTTGTGGTAAGGGTTAGTTGGTGATGATTAATGGTAGCCGAAGTAATTTAGGTGAGTTTTGCATAGTTTGCTATGGTTACTAGCATTTTTTTGTAATTTAAAAGTGATTGGGTTTAGTTTGTTGCTGTAAAGTGTAGTTGGGGGTGATTTTTGATAGCCGAAGTAATTTAGGTGAGTTTGGCATAGTTTGCTATGGTTAGTAGCATTTTTTTGTAATTTAAAAGTGATTGGGTTTAGTTTGTTGTGGTAAGGGTTAGTTGGTGATGATTTATGGTAGCCGAAGTAATTTAGGTGAGTCTGGCATAGTTTGTTATGATTTGTACACCTTTTTTTTTAATTTTAAGATGATATGGTTTGGTTTGTTGTGGTAAGGGATAGTTGGGGGTGATTTACGGTAGCCGAAGTAATTTAGTTGATTCTGGTATAGTTTGTTATGATTTTTAGCATTTTTTTGTAATTTTAAAGTGATTGGGCTTAGTTTGTTGTGGTAAGGGTTAGTTGGTGATGATTTATGGTAGCCGAAGTAATTTAGGTGAGTTTGGCATAGTTTGCTATGGTTACTAGCATTTTTTTGTAATTTAAAAGTGATTGGGAAGAGTTTGTTGTGGTAAGGGTTAGTTGGTGATGATTTAGAGTAGCCGAAGTAATTTAGGTGGGTCTGGCATAGTTTGTTATGATTTGTACACCTTTTTTTGTAATTTTAAGATGATATGGTTTGGTTTGTTGTGGTAAGGGATAGTTGGGGGTGATTTACGGTAGCCGAAGTAATTTAGGTGATTCTGGTATAGTTTGTTATGATTTTTAGCATTTTTTGTAATTTTAAAGTGATTGGGCTTAGTTTGCTGCTGTAAAGTGTATTTGGGGGTGATTTTTCATAGCCAAAGTAATTTAGGTGAGTTTGGCATAGTTTGCTATGGTTAGTAGAATTTTTTTGTAATTTAAAAGTGATTGGGTTTAGTTTGTTATGGTAAGGGTTAGTTGGTGATGATTTATGGTAGCCGAAGTAATTTAGGTGAGTTTGGCATAGTTTGCTATGGTTACTAGAATTTTTTTGTAATTTAAAAGTGATTGGGTTTAGTTTGTTGTGGTAAGGGTTAGTTGGTGATGATTTAGAGTAGCCGAAGTAATTTATTTGAGTCTGGCATAGTTTGTTATGATTTGTGCACCTTTTTTTGTAATTTTAAGATGATATGTTTTGGTTTGTTGTGGTAAGGGTTAGTTGGTGATGATTTATGGTAGCCGAAGTAATTTAGGTGAGGTTGGCGTAGTTTGCTATGGTTACTAGCATTTTTTTGTAATTTAAAAGTGATTGGGTTTAGTTTGTTGTGGTAAGGGTTCGTTGGTGATGATTTAGAGTAGCCGAAGTAATTCAAGTGAGTCTGGCATAGTTTGTTATGATTTGTACACCTTTTTTTGTAATTTTAAGATGATATGGTTTGGTTTGTTGTGGTAAGGGATAGTTGGGGGTGATTTACCGTAGCCGAAGTAATTTAGGTGATTCTGGTATAGTTTGTTATGATTTTTAGCATTTTTTGTAATTTTAAAGTGATTGGGCTTAGTTTGCTGCTGTAAAGTGTATTTGGGGGTGATTTTTCATAGCCGAAGTAATTTAGGTGAGTTTGGCATAGTTTGCTATGGTTAGTAGCATTTTTTTGTAATTTAAAAGTGATTGGGTTTAGTTTGTTGTGGTAAGGGTTAGTTGGTGATGATTTATGGTAGCCGAAGTAATTTAGGTGAGTTTGGCATAGTTTGCTATGGTTACTAGCATTTTTTTGTAATTTAAAAGTGATTGGGAAGAGTTTGTTGTGGTAAGGGTTAGTTGGTGATGATTTAGAGTAGCCGAAGTAATTTAGGTGAGTCTGGCATAGTTTGTTATGATTTGTACACCTTTTTTTGTAATTTTAAGATGATATGGTTTGGTTTGTTGTGGTAAGGGATAGTTGGGGGTGATTTACGGTAGCCAAAGTAATTTAGGTGATTCTGGTATAGTTTGTTATGATTTTTAGCATTTTTTGTAATTTTAAAGTGATTGGGCTTAATTTGCGGCTGTAAAGTGTATTTGGGGGTGATTTTTCATAGCCGAAGTAATTTAGGTGAGTTTGGCATAGTTTGCTATGGTTAGTAGCATTTTTTTGTAATTTAAAAGTGATTGGGTTTAGTTTGTTGTGGTAAGGGTTAGTTGGTGATGATTTATGGTAGCCGAAGTAATTTAGGTGAGTTTGGCATAGTTTGCTATGGTTACTAGCATTTTTTTGTAATTTAAAAGTGATTGGGAAAAGTTTGTTGTGGTAAGGGTTAGTTGGTGATGATTTAGAGTAGCCGAAGTAATTTAGGTGAGTCTGGCATAGTTTGTTATGATTTGTACACCATTTTTTGTAATTTTAAGATGATATGGTTTGGTTTGTTGTGGTAAGGGATAGTTGGGGGTGATTTACGGTAGCCGAAGTAATTTAGGTGATTCTGGTATAGTTTGTTATGATTTATAGCATTTTTTTGTAATTTTAAAGTGATTGGTCTTAGTTTGTTGCTGTAAAGTGTAGTTGGGGGTGATTTTTGATAGCCGAAGTAATTTAGGTGAGTTTGGCATAGTTTGCTATGGTTAGTAGCATTTTTTTGTAATTTAAAAGTGATTGGGTTTAGTTTGTTGTGGTAAGGGTTAGTTGATGATGATTTATGGTAGCCGAAGTAATTTAGGTGAGTTTCGCATAGTTTGCTAGGGTTACTAGCATTTTTTTGGCATAGTTTGTTATGATTTGTACACCTTTTTTTGTAATTTTAAGATGATATGGTTTGGTTTGTTGTGGTAAGGGTTAGTTGGTGATGATTTATGGTAGCCGAAGTAATTTAGGTGAGGTTGGCATAGTTTGCTATGGTTACTAGCATTTTTTTGTAATTTAAATGTGATTGGGTTTAGTTTGTTGTGGTAAGTGTTAGTTGGTGATGATTTCTTCTTCTTCTGTGTTGCGGTGCGTTCCTATGTAGGACCGCTGCATTCAGGCCTTGCGGCCCATTATGCCCGCCCTTCTCTCCCCGCTCACCCTACTCAAGTCCTGACCTTTCTATGAAGCTCAGTATCTTGGGCCAGGGGAGCGTATGGAGCTCTTCAATAGGGACATGGTGTGTTCCTAGAAAATTTGCCCTACTGTGACTTAAAGGGCCACAGTTGGTCAACAGATGAATTGGAGTTTCCTCGTCTTCATTGCACAGCCGACATCTACGTTCCTCCGAGAGGCCCATGATGTAAAGATGTCGCCTCAGCTGGCAGTGTCCCGTTAGGACACCCACCAGCCTCCTCAGTCTAGTTCGACTGAGCTTAAGCATCCATCTCCGAGCTACCGGGCTGGCCACTCCCTTTATCAGGAACTTGGCCTGCCTCAGCCCGCTGATGTTCCTCCAGTAGGAGTCAAATTGAGACTTAAGCGCACTTTGCGTCCTCTGTCTCAAGTAACCCCCACTTACGCCGCACGAGGGCTGCGGGCCGAGATACGGCGTCTCCGCCGCCTCTCTGGCCAACTCATCAGCCCTTTCGTTACCTGCCACGCCCGTATGGCCTGGAACCCATACGACCGTGACAGCATTCACCTCTGCCAATCTTGACAGCGCGTGTATACAGTCCAGCACCAATCTAGATCTCACCTCGTTTGAGTTGAGGGCCCCGATGGCCGCCTGACTGTCCGTACAAATGAAGATGTGGCTGCCCGAGTATTCTCTCTCGAGATTCTCCTGCGCACATCTCAGGATAGCGAACAATTCCGCTTGAAAAACGCTCGGGTAAGTCCCCAGCGGAACGGAAACTTCCACTCTGGGTGTTTTACCAAAGATGCCCGCGCCAGTACCCTCTCCCGTTTTGGACCCGTCTGTGTACCAGACTAGTCCTTTCGGCGTGAGCATATCTTCTCCTTTTATCCTCCAGTCCTCCCTTGATGGGATCCTGATCTTAAAAGGTTTATCGAAACGCCAGATGCGTTCCATATCGTCCCTGATCATCCCAGAGCACAAGTCATTGCACCCCGGGATGGATACGGGCCAATGATAGGCTCCCTCTAGTCGCCCCCTCGTTTCCAACCTTAGCTTTGTCACCGCCCTGAAGGCCTCGGCCCCAACCCTGAGGTGAAGGGGCTCGAGACCCAACAGGGCCTCCATCGCCGCGGTAGGCGTTGTTCTCAGAGCTCCGGTCACCATGAGGCATCCCAGTCTCTGAACCCGTCCCAGATTCGCCCTGATCGATTGCCGCTCCGTAGAGCGCCACCAGACCAAGGCACCGTATGTTACAATAGGTCTGACTATCGTGGTGTATAGCCAGAAAGACACCTGAGGTTGTAGACCCCATGTGCTGCCCCAGAACCGACGGCACGCCCAAAAGGTGGTCGTTGCCTTCCGCACTTGGCTTCCCACATGGTCAGTCCAAGAGAGTTTCGGATCCAAGGTTACCCCTAGATATTTAACCCTCTCGGCCAACTTTAGTGTGACGCCTTGGATACATGGCCACTGGACCGTGTCCACATTCCTTTTCCTGGTAAAGAGCATAAGTTCCATTTTCGACGGATTCATCGAAAGGCCCTTACTACCACACCACCTATTGACCATACCCAGGGCTCTTTGCATGAGCTCCGTGATTGGTCCCAAAAACTTTCCCTGTATAATTATACAGAGATCGTCCGCATATGCTTGCGCATAGAACCCATTCTCATTAAGGTCCTCCAGCAGACCGTCCAGGAGAAGCGACCACAGGAGAGGAGAAAGAACTCCCCCCTGCGGACAGCCCCTCGCTACCACGGCCTGAGTGGAAGCCCCTCTCAGAGATGACTGAATGCGGCGTCCCTCGAGCATGCGCCGTATCCAGGTAACAATGGTCCGGTGAATGCCGTGCTCGAAGGCGGCGTCGCATAACGAGTCGAACGACGGATTGCTGAAGGCGCCTTCGACGTCAAGGAAGGCAGCTAGTGCCCATTCCTTCTTCAGAATGGCGTCCTCCGCTCTTGCAACTAGCTGGTGAAGCGCCGTTTCTGTGGACCGACCAGTTCTATAAGCGTGCTGGTTGGGATGGATGGGAAACGTGTGAAGAGCCCGATCTTTGATGTGCCTATCAACCAATCTCTCACTGAGTTTCAGCAAGAAGGAAGAGAGGCTGATAGGACGGAAGTCTTTCGGCTGGTCATGTTGCAATTTCCCAGCCTTAGGCATGAACACCACCTTTACCTGTCTCCAAGAAGGTGGGATGTGGCTCAGGGCGATAGACGCCCGGATAATGTGGTACAACGGACCGATAAGACACTCCCCAGCCTCCTGAAGGAGAGCCGGGAAGATCCCGTCTGGACCCGCCGCTTTGAACGGTGCGAACGTAGTGATCGCCCATCTTATTTTGTCGTAGGAAACGATCTCTGAGGCAGTGTGCCAGTCCCTAACCGGGCCGGACCACCGATCAGTCCCGTCATTGTTCGTTGTTGGTTCGGGAAAGTGCGTCTCCACGAGAAGCTCCAAGGCCGCCGCGTCTGAGTCCGTAAACGACCCGTCCGGCAGCCTCAGAGCCCCCACGCGGGCGCTCCCCCCCAGAACTTTCCTTAACTTAGCAACTTCTGAAAGCCCTTCCATGTTCGCACAAAAGTTCCTCCAGCCGTCCCTTTTCCTCTTTTTTATGAGGCCTTTGAACCGTCGTTGGGAGTCCTTGTAGGATTCCCATTCCGGTTGCCGGTTAATGCGCATGGCCCGGTTCAACTTTTTCCTAGTTTCCCGTCTTAGCGCCTCTAGCTCACCATTCCACCATGGTGGTTGTTTATCCTGCCCCGTTCTCAAAGGGCAGTTCGACTCGAAGGAGGAAATAATGTCCTCACGAAGAGCGTCGACTTCATGGTCCAAATCCGCCCTCGTACGTGGTCTAATCCGTTTGTCCCCAAGTTTCGCCTGTAAGTCCCTCCGGTAGGAGTTCCAATCAGTGGCCTTAGGGTTCCTGTACGTCCTAGTCGAGACATCGATTTGGAGCGCTATTTTGAATTGTATGTACCGATGATCCGAGAGCGACGGCTCATCTAGTACCTTCCAATTCTTGATCCGCTGTGCGACCGTGCTGGAACACAGAGTAATGTCTATTACTTCCTTTCGTGCACTAGTCACGAAAGTGGGTTCGGATCCGCGGTTAGCGACCTCCAGCCCCGTAGAAGTAATGAATTCGAGCAGTGCTGATCCCCTCCTGTTGGTGTCGCTGCTTCCCCACACCGTGTGGTGTGAGTTCGCATCGCAGCCCACTATCAGGGACCAGGACTTATTCCTACAGAACTCCACTAGGTCACACAGTTCCTGTGTCGGCGGAGGAGTCGGTGAATCAAACGGCAGGTACGCTGAGCACATTACAACGCGTCTCTCGCCGATCTGGTCAATTGTGACAGCCACCAGGTCTCGATGGCAGAACCCCGGTAGCTCCTGTGCCTGCACTTGTTTGTTGACAAGTACAGCTGCTCTCGGCCTTTCCGACTTACCCTGGAACACACAAATGTTACTACAGCTGACTCCGCGCACCTTGTCCCCTATAGAATAGGGTTCTTGGATGAGGGAGATGATGGTGATGATTTAGAGTAGCCAAAGTAATTTAGGTGAGTCTGGCATAGTTTGTTATGATTTGTACACCTTTTTTTGTAATTTTAAGATGATATGGTTTGGTTTGTTGTGGTAAGGGATAGTTGGCGGTGATTTACGGTAGCTGAAGTAATTTAGGTGATTCTGGTATAGTTTGTTATGATTTTTAGCATTTTTTTGTAATTTAAAAGTGATTGGGTTTAGGTTGTTGTGGTAAGGGTTAGTTGGTGATGATTTATGGTAGCCGAAGTAATTTAGGTGAGTTTGGCATAGTTTGCTATGGTTACTAGCATTTTTTTGTAATTTAAAAGTGATTGGGTTTAGTTTGTTGTGGTAAGGCTTAGTTGGTGATGATTTAGAGTAGCCGAAGTAATTTAGGTGAGTCTGGCATAGTTTGTTATGATTTGTACACCTTTTTTTGTAATTTTAAGATGATATGGTTTGGTTTGTTGTGGTAAGGGATAGTTGGGGGTAATTTACGGTAGCCGAAGTAATTTAGGTGATTCTGATATAGTTTGTTATGATTTTCAGAATTTTTTTGTAATTTTAAAGTGATTGGGCTTAGTTTGTTGCTGTAAAGTGTAGTTGGGGGTGATTTTTGATAGCCGAAGTAATTTAGGTGAGTTTGGCATAGTTTGCTATGGTTAGTAGCATTTTTTTGTAATTTAAAAGTGATTGGGTTTAGTTTGTTGTGGTAAGGGTTAGTTGGTGATGATTTATGGTAGCCGAAGTAATTTAGGTGAGTTTGGCATAGTTTGCTATGGTTACTAGCATTTTTTTGTAATTTAAAAGTGATTGGGTTTAGTTTGTTGTGGTAAGGGTTAGTTGGTGATGATTTAGTGTAGCCGAAGTAATTTAGGTGAGTCTGGCATAGTTTGTTATGATTTGTACACCTTTTTTTGTAATTTTAAGATGATATGGTTTGGTTTGTTGTGGTAAGGGATAGTTGGGGGTGATTTACGGTAGCCGAAGTAATTTAGGTGATTCTGGTATAGTTTGTTATGATTTTTAGCATTTTTTTGTAATTTTAAAGTGATTGGGCTTAGTTTGTTGTGGTAAGGGTTAGTTGGTGATGATTTATGGTAGCCGAAGTAATGTAGGTGAGTTTGGCATAGTTTGCTATGGTTACTAGCATTTTTTTGTAATTTAAAAGTGATTGGGAAGAGTTTGTTGTGGTAAGGGTTAGTTGGTGATGATTTAGAGTAGCCGAAGTAATTTAGGTGAGTCTGGCATAGATTGTTATGATTTGTACACCTTTTTTTGTAATTTTAAGATGATATGGTTTGGTTTGTTGTGGTAAGGGATAGTTGGGGGTGATTTACGGTAGCCGAAGTAATGTAGGTAATTCTGGTATAGTTTGTTATGATTTTAACATTTTTTTGTAATTTTAAAGTGATTGGGCTTAGTTTGTTGCTGTAAAGTGTAGTTGGGTGTGATTTTTGATAGCCGAAGTAATTTAGGTGAGTTTGGCATAGTTTGCTAGGGTTAGCAGCATTTTTTTGTAATTTATAAGTGAATGGGTTTAGTTTGTTGTGGTAAGGGTTAGTTGGTGATGATTTATGGTAGTCGAAGTAATTTAGGTGAGTTTGGCATAGTTTGCTATGGTTACTAGCATTTTTTTATAATTTAAAAGTGATTGGGTAGGTTTGTTGTGGTAAGGGTTAGTTGGTGATGATCTAGAGTAGCCGAAGTTATTTAGGTGAGTCTGGCATAGTTTGTTATGATTTGTACACCTTTTTTTGTTTTTAAGATGATATGGTTTGGTTTGTTGTGGTAAGGGATAGTTGGGGGTGATTTACGAATGCCGAAGTAATTTAGGTGATTCTGGTATATTTTGTTATAATTTTTAGCATTTTTTTGTAATTTTAAAGTGATTGGGCTTAGTTTGTTGCTGTAAAGTCTAGTTAGTGGTGATTTTTGATAGCCGAAGTAATTTAGGTGAGTTTGGCATAGTTTGCTATGGTTAGTAGAATTTTTTTGTAATTTAAAAGTGATTGGGTTTAGTTTGTTATGGTAAGGGTTAGTTGGTGATGATTTATGGTAGCCGAAGTAATTTAGGTGAGTTTGGCCTAGTTTGCTATGGTTACTAGAATTTTTTTGTAATTTAAAAGTGATTGGGTTTAGTTTGTTGTGGTAAGGGTTAGTTGGTGATGATTTAGAGTAGCCGAAGTAATTTATTTGAGTCTGGCATAGTTTGTTATGATTTGTACACCTTTTTTTGTAATTTTAAGATGATATGGTTTGGTTTGTTGCGGTAAGGGTTAGTTGGTGATGATTTATGTTAGCCGAAGTAATTTAGGTGAGGTTGGCGTAGTTTGCTATGGTTACTAGCATTTTTTTGTAATTTAAAAGTGATTGGGTTTAGTTTGTTGTGGTAAGGGTTCGTTGGTGATGATTTAGAGTAGCCGAAGTAATTTAGGTGAGTCTGGCATAGTTTGTTATGATTTGTATAACTTTTTTTGTAATTTTAAGATGATATGGTTTGGTTTGTTGTGGTAAGGGATAGTTGGGGGTGATTTACCGTAGCCGAAGTAATTTAGGTGATTCTGGTATAGTTTGTTATGATTTTTAGCATTTTTTGTAATTTTAAAGCGATTGGGCTTAGTTTGCTGCTGTAAAGTGTATTTGGGATGATTTTTCATAGCCGAAGTAATTTAGGTGAGTTTGGCATAGTTTGCTATGGTTAGTAGCATTTTTTTGTAATTTAAAAGTGATTGGGTTTAGTTTGTTGTGGTAAGGGTTAGTTGGTGATGATTTATGGTAGCCGAAGTAATTTAGGTGAGTTTGGCATAGTTTGCTATGGTTACTAGCATTTTTTTGTAATTTAAAAGTGATTGGGAAGAGTTTGTTGTTTTAAGGGTTACTTGGTGATGATTTAGAGTAGCCGAAGTAATTTAGGTGAGTCTGGCATAGTTTGTTATGATTTGTACACCTTTTTTTGTAATTTTAAGATGATATGGTTTGGTTTGTTGTGGTAAGGAATAGTTGGGGGTGATTTACGGTAGCCGAAGTAATTTAGGTGATTCTGGTATAGTTTGTTATGATTTTTAGCATTTTTTGTAATTTTAAAGTGATTGGGCTTAATTTGCTGCTGTAAAGTGTATTTGGGGGTGATTTTTCATAGCCGAAGTAATTTAGGTGAGTTTGGCATAGTTTGCTATGGTTAGTAGCATTTTTTTGTAATTTAAAAGTGATTGGGTTTAGTTTGTTGTGGTAAGGGTTAGTTGGTGATGATTTATGGTAGCCGAAGTAATTTAGGTGAGTTTGGCATAGTTTGCTATGGTTACTAGCATTTTTTTGTAATTTAAAAGTGATTGGGAAGAGTTTGTTGTGGTAAGGGTTAGTTGGTGATGATTTAGAGTAGCCGAAGTAATTTAGGTGAGTCTGGCATAGTTTGTTATGATTTGTACACCATTTTTTGTAATTTTAAGATGATATGGTTTGGTTTGTTGTGGTAAGGGATAGTTGGGGGTGATTTACGGTAGCCGAAGTAATTTAGGTGATTCTGGTATAGTTTGTTATGATTTTTAGCATTTTTTTGTAATTTTAAAGTGATTGGGCTTAGTTTGTTGCTTTAAAGTGTACTTGGGGGTAATTTTTGATAGCCGAAGTAATTTAGGTGAGTTTGGCATAGTTTGATACGGTTAGTAGCATTTTTTTGTAATTTAAAAGTGATTAGGTTTAGTTTGTTGTGGTAAGGATTAGTTGGTGATGATTTATGGTAGCCGAAGTAATTTAGGTGAGTTTGGCATAGTTTGCTATGGTTACTAGCATTTTTTTGTAATTTAAAAGTGATTGGGTTTAGTTTGTTGTGGTAAGGGTTAGTTGGTGATGATTTAGAGTAGCCGAAGTAATTTAGGTGAGTCTGGCATAGTTTGTTATGATTTGTACACCTTTTTTTGTAATTTTAAGGTGATATGGTTTGGTTTGTTGTGGTAAGGGATAGTTGGGGGTGATTTACGGATGCCGCAGTAATTTAGGTGATTCTGGTATATTTTGTTATGATTTTTAGCATTTTTTTGTAATTTTAAAGTGATTGGGCTTAGTTTGTTGCTGTAAAGTCTAGTTGGGGGTGATTTTTGATAGCCGAAGTAATTTAGGTGAGTTTGGCATAGTTTGCTATGGTTAGTAGAATTTTTTTGTAATTTAAAAGTGATTGTGTTTAGTTTGTTATGGTAAGGGTTAGTTGGTGATGATTTATGGTAGCCGAAGTAATTTAGGTGAGGTTGGCATAGTTTGCTATGGTTACTAGCATTTTTTTGTAATTTAAAAGTGATTGGGTTTAGTTTGTTGCTGTAAAGTGTAGTTGGGGGTGATTTTTGATAGCCGAAGTAATTTAGGTGAGTTTGGCATAGTTTGCTATGGTTAGTAGCATTTTTTTGTAATTTAAAAGTGATTGGGTTTAGTTTGTTGTGGTAAGGGTTAGTTGGTGATGATTTAGAGTAGCCAAAGTAATTTAGGTGAGTCTGGCATAGTTTGTTATGATTTGTACACCTTTTTTTGTAATTTTAAGATGATATGGTTTGGTTTGTTGTGGTAAGGGATAGTTGGCGGTGATTTACGGTAGCTGAAGTAATTTAGGTGATTTTGGTATAGTTTGTTATGATTTTTAGCATTTTTTTGTAATTTAAAAGTGATTGGGTTTAGGTTGTTGTGGTAAGGGTTAGTTGGTGATGATTTATGGTAGCCGAAGTAATTTAGGTGAGTTTGGCATAGTTTGCTATGGTTACTAGCATTTTTTTGTAATTTAAAAGTGATTGGGTTTAGTTTGTTGTGGTAAGGGTTAGTTGGTGATGATTTAGAGTAGCCGAAGTAATTTAGGTGAGTCTGGCATAGTTTGTTATGATTTGTACACCTTTTTTTGTAATTTTAAGATGATATGGTTTGGTTTGTTGTGGTAAGGGATAGTTGGGGGTAATTTACGGTAGCCGAAGTAATTTAGGTGATTCTGGTATAGTTTGTTATGATTTTCAGAATTTTTTTGTAATTTTAAAATGATTGGGCTTAGTTTGTTGCTGTAAAGTGTAGTTGGGGGTGATTTTTGATAGCCGAAGTAATTTAGGTGAGTTTGGCATAGTTTGCTATGGTTAGTAGAATTTTTTTGTAATTTAAAAGTGATTGGGTTTAGTTTGTTGTGGTAAGGGTTAGTTGGTGATGATTAATGGTAGCCGAAGTAATTTAGGTGAGTTTGGCATAGTTTGCTATGGTTACTAGCATTTTTTTGTAATTTAAATGTGATTGGGTTTAGTTTGTTGCTGTAAAGTGTTGGGGGTGATTTTTGATAGCCGAAGTAATTTAGGTGAGTTTGGCATAGTTTGCTATGGTTAGTAGCATTTTTTTGTAATTTAAAAGTGATTGGGTTTAGTTTGTTGTGGTAAGGGTTAGTTGGTGATGATTTAGAGTAGCCGAAGTAATTTAGGTGAGTCTGGCATAGTTTGTTATGATTTGTACACCTTTTTTTGTAATTTTAAGATGATATGGTTTGGTTTGTTGGGGGATAGTTGGGGGTGATTTACGGTAGCCGAAGTAATTTAGGTGATTCTGGTATAGTTTGTTATGATTTTTAACATTTTTTTGTAATTTTAAAGTGATTGGGCTTAGTTTGTTGTGGTAAGGGTTAGTTGGTGATGATTTATGGTAGCCGAAGTAATTTAGGTGAGTTTGGCATAGTTTGCTATGGTTACTAGCATTTTTTTGTAATTTAAAAGTGATTGGGAAGAGTTTGTTGTGGTAAGGGTTAGTTGGTGATGATTTAGAGTAGCCGAAGTAATTTAGGTGAGTCTGGCATAGTTTGTTATGATTTGTACACCTTTTTTTGTAATTTTAAGATGATATGGTTTAGTTTGTTGTGGTAAGGGATAGTTGGGGGTGATTTACGGTAGCCGAAGTAATTTAGGTGATTCTGGTATAGTTTGTTATGATTTTTAGCATTTTTTGTAATTTTAAAGTGATTGGGCTTAGTTTGCTGCTGTAAAGTGTATTTGGGGGTGATTTTTCATAGCCGAAGTAATTTAGGTGAGTTTGGCATAGTTTGCTATGGTTAGTAGAATTTTTTTGTAATTTAAAAGTGATTGGGATTAGTTTGTTATGGTAAGGGTTAGTTGGTGATGATTTATGGTAGCCGAAGTAATTTAGGTGAGTTTGGCATAGTTTGCTATGGTTACTAGAATTTTTTTGAAATTTAAAAGTGATTGGGTTTAGTTTGTTGTGGTAAGGGTTAGTTGGTGATGATTTAGAGTAGCCGAAGTAATTTATTTGAGTCTGGCATAGTTTGTTATGATTTGTACACCTTTTTTTGTAATTTTAAAATGATATGGTTTGGTTTGTTGTGGTAAGGGTTAGTTGGTGATGATTTATGGTAGCCGAAGTAATTTAGGTGAGGTTGGCGTAGTTTGCTATGGTTACTAGCATTTTTTTGTAATTTAAAAGTGATTGGGTTTAGTTTGTTGTGGTAAGGGTTCGTTGGTGATGATTTAGAGTAGCCGAAGTAATTTAGGTGAGTCTGGCATAGTTTGTTATGATTTGTACACCATTTTTTGTAATTTTAAGATGATATGGTTTGGTTTGTTGTGGTAAGGGATAGTTGCGGGTGATTTACGGTAGCCGAAGTAATTTAGGTGATTCTGGTATAGTTTGTTATGATTTTTAGCATTTTTTGTAATTTTAAAGTGATTGGGCTTAGTTTGCTGCTGTAAAGTGTATTTGGGGGTGATTTTTCATAGCCGAAGTAATTTAGGTGAGTTTGGCATAGTTTGCTATGGTTAGTAGCATTTTTTTGTAATTTAAAAGTGATTGGGTTTAGTTTGTTGTGGTAAGGGTTAGTTGGTGATGATTTATGGTAGCCGAAGTAATTTAGGTGAGTTTGGCATAGTTTGCTATGGTTAGTAGCATTTTTTTGTAATTTAAAAGTGATTGGGTTTAGTTTGTTGTGGTAAGGGTTAGTTGGTGATGATTTATGGTAGCCGAAGTAATTTAGGTGAGTTTGGCATAGTTTGCTAGGGTTACTAGCATTTTTTTGTAATTTAAAAGTGATTGGGTTTAGTTTGTTGTGGTAAGGGTTAGTTGGTGATGATTTAGAGAAGCCGAAGTAATTTAGGTGAGTCTGGCATAGTTTGTTATGATTTGTACACCTTTTTTTGTAATTTTAAGATGATATGGTTTGGTTTGTTGTGGTAAGGGATAGTTGGGGGTGATTTACGGTAGCCGAAGTGATTTAGGTGATTCTGGTATAGTTTGTTTTGATTTTTAGCATTTTTGGTAATTTTAAAGTGATTGGGCTTAGTTTGTTGCTGTAAAGTGTACTTGGGGGTGATTTTTGATAGCCGAAGTAATTTAGGTGAGTTTGGCATAGTTTGCTATGGTTAGTAGAATTTTTTTGTAATTTAAAAGTGATTGTGTTTAGTTTGTTATGATAAGGGTTAGTTGGTGATGATTTATGGTAGCCGAAGTAATTTAGGTGAGTTTGGCATAGTTTGCTATAGTTACTAGAATTTTTTTGTATTTTAAAAGTGATTGGGTTTAGTTTGTTGTGGTAAGGGTTAGTTGGTGATGATTTAGAGTAGCCGAAGTAATTTAGGTGAGTCTGGCATAGTTTGTTATGATTTGTACACCTTTTTTTGTAATTTTAAGATGATATGGTTTGGTTTGTTGTGGTAAGGGATAGTTGGGGGTGATTTACGGTAGCCGAAGTAATTTAGGTGATTCTGGTATAGTTTGTTATGATTTTTAGCATTTTTTTGTAATTTTAAAGTGATTGGGCTTAGTTTGTTGTGGTAAGGGTTAGTTGGTGATGATTTATGGTAGCCGAAGTAATTTAGGTGAGTTTGGCATAGTTTGCTATGGTTACTAGCATTTTTTTGTAATTTAAAAGTGATTGGGAAGAGTTTGTTGTGGTAAGGGTTAGTTGGTGATGACTTAGAGTAGCCGAAGTAATTTAGGTAAGTCTGGCATAGTTTGTTATGATTTATTCACCTTTTTTTGTAATTTTAAGATGATATGGTTTGGTTTGTTGTGGTAAGGGATAGTTGGGGGTGATTTACGGTAGCCGAAGTAATTTAGGTGATTCTGGTATAGTTTGTTATGATTTTTAGCATTTTTTGTAATTTTAAAGTGATTGGGCTTAGTTTGCTGCTGTAAAGTGTATTTGGGGGTGATTTTTCATAGCCGAAGTAATTTAGGTGAGTTTGGCATAGTTTGCTATGGTTAGTAGCATTTTTTTGTAATTTAAAAGTGATTGGGTTTAGTTTGTTGTGGTAAGGGTTAGTTGGTGATGATTTATGGTAGCCGAAGTAATTTAGGTGAGTTTGGCATAGTTTGCTATGGTTACTACCATTTTTTTGTAATTTAAAAGTGATTGGGAAGAGTTTGTTGTGGTAAGGGTTAGTTGGTGATGATTTAGAGTAGCCGAAGTAATTTAGGTGAGTCTGGCATAGTTTGTTATGATTTGTACAACATTTTTTGTAATTTTAAGATGATATGGTTTGGTTTGTTGTGGTAAGGGATAGTTGGGGGTGATTTACGGTAGCCGAAGTAATTTAGGTGATTCTGGAATAGTTTGTTATGATTTTTAGCATTTTTTTGTAATTTTAAAGTGATTGGGCTTAGTTTGTTGCTGTAAAGTGTCGTTGGGGGTGATTTTTGATAGCCGAAGTAATTTAGGTGAGTTTGGCATAGTTTGCTATGGTTAGTAGCATTTTTTTGTAATTTAAAAGTGATTGGGTTTAGTTTGTTGTGGTAAGGGTTAGTTGGTGATGATTTATGGTAGTAAGTAATTTAGGTGAGTTTGGCATAGTTTGCTATGGTTACTAGCATTTTTTTGTAATTTAAAAGTGATTGGGTTTAGTTTGTTGTGGTAAGGGTTAGTTGGTGATGATTTAGAGTAGCCGAAGTAATTTAGGTGAGTCTGGCATAGTTTGTTATGATTTGTACACCTTTTTTTGTAATTTTAAGATGATATGGTTTGGTTTGTTGTGGTAAGGGATAGTTGGGGGTGATTTACGGTAGCCGAAGTAATTTAGGTGATTCTGGTATAGTTTGTTATTATTTTTAGCATTTTTTTGTAATTTTAAAGTGATTGGGCTTTGTTTGTTGCTGTAAAGTGTAGTTGGGGGTGATTTTTGATAGCCGAAGTAATTTAGGTGAGTTTGGCATAGTTTGCTATTTTTAGTAGCATTTTTTTGTAATTTAAAAGTGATTGGGTTTAGTTTGTTGTGGTAAGGGTTAGTTGGTGATGATTTATGGTAGCCGAAGTAATTTAGGTAAGTTTGGCATTGTTTGCTATGGTTACTAGCATTTTTTTGTAATTTAAAAGTGATTGGGTTTAGTTTGTTGTGGTAAGGGTTAGTTGGTGATGATTTGGAGTAGCCGAAGTAATTTAGGTGAGTCTGGCATAGTTTGTTATGATTTGTACACCTTTTTTGTAATTTTAAGATGATATGGTTTGGTTTGTTGTGGTAAGGAATATTTGGGGGAGATTCACGGTAGCCGAAGTAATTTAGGTGATTCTGGTATAGTTTGTTATGATTTTTAGCATTTTTTTGTAATTTTAAAGTGATTGGGCTTAGTTTGTTGCTGTAAAGTGTAGTTAGGGGTGATTTTTGATAGCCGAAGTAATTTAGGTGAGTTTGGCATAGTTTGCTATAGTTAGTAGCATTTTTTTGTAATTTAAAATTGATTGGGTTTAGTTTGTTGTGGTAAGGGTTAGTTGGTGATGATTTATGGTAGCCGAAGTAATTTAGGTGAGTTTGGCATAGTTTGTTATGGTTACTAGCATTTTTTTGTAATTTAAAAGTGATTGGGTTTAGTTTGTTGTGGTAAGGGTTAGTTGGTGATGATTTAGAGTAGCCGAAGTAATTTAGGTGAGTCTGGCATAGTTTGTACACCTTTTTTTGTAATTTTAAGATGATATGGTTTGGTTTGATGTGGTAAGGGATATTTGGGGTGATTTACGGTAGCCGAAGTAATTTAGGTGATTCTGGTATTGTTTGTTATGATTTTTAGCATTTTTTTGTAATTTTAAAGTGATTGGGCTTAGTTTGTTGCTGTAAAGTGTAGTTGGGGGTGATTTTTGATAGCCGAAGTAATTTAGGTGAGTTTGGCATAGTTTGCTATGGTTAGTAGCATTTTTTTGTAATTTAAAAGTGATTGGGTTTAGTTTGTTGTGGTAAGGGTGAGTTGGTGATGATTTAGAGTAGCCGAAGTAATTTAGGTGAGTCTGGCATGGTTTGTTATGATTGTACACCTTTTTTTGTAATTTTAAGATGATATGGTTTGGTTTGTTGTGGTAAGGGATAGTTGGGGGTGATTTACGTTAGCCAAGTAATTTAGGTGATTCTGGTATAGTTTGTTATGATTTTTAGCATTTTTTTGTAATTTTAAAGTGATTGGGCTTAGTTTGTTGCAGTAAAGTGTAGTTGGGGGTGATTTTTGATAGCCGAAGTAATTTAGGTGAGTTTGGCATAGTTTGCTATGGTTAGTAGCATTTTTTTGTAATTTAAAACTGATTGGGTTTAGTTTGTTGTGGTAAGGGTTAGTTGGTGATGATTTATGGTAGCCGAAGTAATTTAGGTGAGTTTGACATAGTTTGCTATGGTTAGTAGCATTTTTTTGTAATTTAAAATTGATTGGGTTTAATTTGTTGTGGTAAGGGTTAGTTGGTGATGATTTATGGTAGCCGAAGTAATTTAGGTGATTCTGGTATAGTTTGTTATGATTTTTAGCATTTTTTGTAATTTTAAAGTGATTGTGCTTAGTTTGTTGCTGTAAAGTGTAGTTGGTGGTGATTTTTGATAGCCGAAGTAATTTAGGTGAGTTTGGCATAGTTTGCTATGGTTAGTATCATTTTTTTGTAATTTAAAGTAATTGGGTTTAGTTTGTTGTGGTAAGGGTTAGTTGGTGATGATTTATTGTAGCCGAAGTAATTTAGGTGAGTTTGGCATAGTTTGCTATGGTTACTAGCATTTTTTTGTAATTTAAAAGTGATTGGGTTTAGTTTGTTGTGGTAAGGGTTAGTTGGTGATGAATTAAAGTAGCCGAAGTAATTTAGGTAAGTCTGGCATAGTTTGTTATGATTTGTACATCTTTTTTTGTAATTTTAAGATGATATGGTTTGGTTTGTTGTGGTAAGGGATAGTTGGGGGTGATTTACGGTAGCCAAAGTAATTTAGGTGATTCTGGTATAGTTTGTTATGATTTTTAGCATTCTTTGTAATTTTAAATTGATTGGGCTTAGTTTGTTGCTGTAAAGTGTAGTTGGGGGTGATTTTTTAAAGCCGAAGTAATTTAGGTGAGTTTGGCGTAGTTTTCTATTGTTAGTAGCATTTTTTTGTAATTTAAAGTAATTGGGTTTAGTTTGTTGTGGTAAGGGTTAGTTGGTTATGATTTATGGTAGCCGAAGTAATTTAGGTGAGTTTGGCATAGTTTGCTATGGTTACTAGCATTTTTTTGTAATTTAAAAGTGATTGGGTTTAGTTTGTTGTGGTAAGGGTTAGTTGGTGATGATTTAGAGTAGCCGAAGTAATTTAGGTGAGTCTGGCATAGTTTGTTATGATTTGTACACCTTTTTTTAGTAATTTTAGGATGATATGGTTTGGTTTGTTGTGGTAAGGGATAGTTGGGTGTGATTTACGGTAGCCGAAGTAATTTAGGTGATTCTGGTATAGTTTGTTATGATTTTTAGCATTTTTTTGTAATTTTAAAGTGATTGGGTTTAGTTTGTTGCTGTAAAGTGTAGTTGGGGTGATTTTTGATAGCCGAAGTAATTTAGGTGAGTTTGGCATAGTTTGCTACGGTTAGTAGCATTTTTTTGTAATTTAAACGTGATTGGGTTTAGTTTGTTGTGGTAAGAGTTAGTTGGTGATGATTTATGGTAGCCGAAGTAATTTAGGTGAGTTTGGCATAGTTTGCTATGGTTACTTGCATTTTTTTGTAATTTAAAAGTGATTGGGTTTAGTTTGTTGTGGTAAGGGTTAGTTGGTGATGATTTAGAGTAGCCGAAGTAATTTAGGTGACTCTGGCATAGTTTGTTATGATTTGTACACCTTTTTTTGTAATTTTAAGATGATATGGTTTGGTTTGTTGTGGTAAGGGATAGTTGGGGATGATTTACGTTAGCCGAAGTAATTTAGGTAATTCTGGTATAGTTTGTTATGATTTTTAGCATTTTTTTTTTATTTTAAAGTGTTTGGGCTTAGTTTGTTGCTGTAAAGTGTAGTTGGGTGTGCTTTTTGATAGCCGAAGTAATTTAGGTGAGTTTGGCATAGTTTGCTATGGTTAGTAGCATTTTTTTGTAATGTAAAAGTGATAGGGTTTAGTTTGTTGTGGTAAGGGTTAGTTGGTGATGATTTATGGTAGCCAAAGTAATTTAGGTGAGTTTGGCATAGTTTGCTATGGTTACTAGCATTTTTTTGTAATTTAAAAGTGATTGGGTTTAGTTTGTTGTGGTAAGGGTTAGTTGGTGATGATTTAGAGTAGCCGAAGTAATTTAGGTGAGTTTGGCATAGTTTGTTATGATTTGTACACCTTTTTTTGTAATTTTAAGATGATATGGTTTGGTTTGTTGTGGTAAGGGTTAGTTGGGGTAATTTACGGTAGCCGAAGTAATTTAGGTGATTCTGGTATAGTTTGTTATGATTTTTAGCATTTTTTTGTAATTTAAAAGTGATTGGGTTTAGTTTGTTGTGGTAAGGGTTAGTTGGTCATGATTTAGAATAGCCGAAGTAATTTAGGTGAGTTTGGCATAGTTTGTTATGATTTGTACACCTTTTTTTGTAATTTTAAGATGATATGGTTTGGTTTGTTGTGGTAAGGGATAGTTGGGGTGATTTACGGTAGCCGAAGTAATTTAGGTGATTCTGGTATAGTTTGATATGATTTTTAGCAATTTTTTGTAATTTAAAAGTGATTGGGTTTAGTTTGTTGTGGTAAGGGTTAGTTGGTGATGATTTATGGTAGCCGAAGTAATTTAGGTGAGTTTGGCATAGTTTGCTATGGTTACTAGCATTTTTTTGTAATTTAAAAGTGATTGGGAAGAGTTTGTTGTGGTAAGGGTTAGTTGGTGATGATTTAGAGTAGCCGAAGTAATTTAGGTGAGTCTGGCATAGTTTGTTATGATTTGTTCACCTTTTTTTGTAATTTTAAGATGATATGGTTTGGTTTGTTGTGGTAAGGGATAGTTGGGGGTGATTTACGGTAGCCGAAGTAATTTAGGTGATTCTGGAATAGTTTGTTATGATTTTTAGCATTTTTTTGTAATTTTAAAGTGATTGGGCTTAGTTTGTTGCTGTAAAGTGTCGTTGGGGGTGATTTTTGATAGCCGAAGTAATTTAGGTGAGTTTGGCATAGTTTGCTATGGTTAGTAGCATTTTTTTGTAATTTAAAAGTGATTGGGTTTAGCTTGTTGTGGTAAGGGTTAGTTGGTGATGATTTATGGTAGTAAGTAATTTAGGTGAGTTTGGCATAGTTTGCTATGGTTACTAGCATTTTTTTGTAATTTAAAAGTGATTGGGTTTAGTTTGTTGTGGTAAGGGTTAGTTGGTGATGATTTAGAGTAGCCGAAGTAATTTAGGTGAGTCTGGCATAGTTTTTTATGATTTGTACACCTTTTTTTGTAATTTTAAGATGATATGGTTTGGTTTGTTGTGGTAAGGGATAGTTGGGGGTGATTTACGGTAGCCGAAGTAATTTAGGTGATTCTGGTATAGTTTGTTATTATTTTTAGCATTTTTTTGTAATTTTAAAGTGATTGGGCTTTGTTTGTTGCTGTAAAGTGTAGTTGGGGGTGATTTTTGATAGCCGAAGTAATTTAGGTGAGTTTGGCATAGTTTGCTATTTTTAGTAGCATTTTTTTGTAATTTAAAAGTGATTGGGTTTAGTTTGTTGTGGTAAGGGTTAGTTGGTGATGATTTATGGTAGCCGAAGTAATTTAGGTGAGTTTGGCATAGTTTGCTATGGTTACTAGCATTTTTTTGTAATTTAAAAGTGATTGGATTTAGTTTGTTGTGGTAAGGGTTAGTTGGTGATGATTTAGAGTAGCCGAAGTAATTTGGGTGAGTCTGGCATAGTTTGTTATGATTTGTACACCTTTTTTTATAATTTTAAGATGATATGGTTTGGTTTGTTGTGGTAAGGGATAGTTGGGGTGATTTACGGTAGCCAAAGTAATTTAGGTGATTCTGATATAGTTTGTTATGATTTTTAGCATTTTTTTGTAATTTTAAAGTGATTGGGCTTAGTTTGTTGCTGTAAAGTGTAGTTGGGGGTAATTTTTGATAGCCGAAGTAATTTTGGTGAGTTTGGCATAGTTTGCTATGGTTAGTAGCATTTTTCTGTAATTTAAAAGTGATTGGGTTTAGTTTGTTGTGGTAATGGTTAGTTGGTGATGATTTATGGTAGCCGAAGTAATTTAGGAGAGTTTGGCATAGTTTGCTATGGTTACTAGCATTTTTTTCTAATTTAAAAGTGATTGGGTTTAGTTTGTTGTGGTAAGTGTTAGTTCGTGATGATTTAGAGTAGCCGAAGTAATTTAGGTGAGTCTGGCATAGTTTGTTATGATTTGTACACCTTTTTTTGTAATTTTAGGATGATATGGTTTGGTTTGTTGTGGTAAGGGATAGTTGGGGGTGATTTACGGTAGCCGAAGTAATTTAGGTGATTCTGGTATAGTTTGTGATGATTTTTAGCATTTTTTTGTAATTTTTAAGTGATTGGGCTTAGTTTGTTGCTGTAAAGTGTAGCTGGGGGTGATTTTTGATAGCCGAAGTAATTTAGGTGAGTTTGGCATTGTTTGCTATGTTTAGTAGCATTATTTTGTAATTTAAAAGTGATTGGGTTTAGTTTGTTGTGGTAAGGGTTAGTTGGTGATGATTTAGAGTAGCCGAGGTAATATAGGTGAATCTGGCATAGTGTGTTATGATTTGTACACATTTTTTTGTAATTTTAAGATGATATGGTTTGGTTTGTTGTGGTAAGGGATAGTTTGGGGTGATTTACGGTAGCCGAAGTAATTTAGGTGATTCTGGTATGGTTTGTTATGATTTTTAGCATTTTTTTGTAATTTTAAAGTGATTGGGCTTAGTTTGTTGCTGTAAAGTGTAGTTGGGGGTGATTTATGGTAGCCGAAGTAATTTAGGTGAGTTTGGCATAGTTTGCTATGGTTACTAGCATTTTTTTGTAATTTAAAAGTGATTGGTTTGGTTTGGATTAGTTTGTTGTGGTAAGGGTTAGTTGGGGATGATTTAGAGTAGCCGAAGTAATTTAGGTGAGTCTGGCATTGTTTGTTATGATTTCTACACCTTTTTTTGTAATTTTAAGATGATATGGTTTGGTTTGTAGTGGTAAGGGATAGTTGGGGGTGATTTACGGTAGCCGAAGTAATTTAGATGATTCTGGTATAGTTTGTTATGATTTTTAGCATTTTTTTGTAATTTTAAAGTGATTGGGCTTAGTTTGTTGCTGTAAAGTGTAGTTGGGGGTGATTTTTGATAGCCGAGGTAATTTAGGTGAGTTTGGCATAGTTTGCTATGGTTAGTAGCATTTTTTTGTAATTTAAAAGTGATTGGGTTTAGTTTGTTGTGGTAAGGGTTAGTTGGTGATGATTAATAGTAGCCGAAGTAGTTTAGGTTAGTTTGATATAGTTTGCTATAGTTACTAGCATTTTTTTGTAATTTAAAAGTGATTGAGTTTAGTTTGTTGTGGTAAGGGTTAGTTGGTGATGATTTAGAGTAGCCGAAGTAATTTAGGTGAGTCTGGCATAGTTTGTTATGATTTGTACACCTTTTTTTGTAATTTTAAAATAATATGGTTTGGTTTGTTGTGGTAAGGGATAGTTGGGCGTGATTTACGGTAGCCAAAGTAATTTAGGTGATTCTGGTATAGTTTGTTATGAATTTTAGCATTTTTTTGTAATTTTAAAGTGATTGGGCTTAGTTTGTTGCTGTAATGTGTAGTTGGGGGTGATTTTTGATAGCCGAAGTAATTTAGGTGAGTTTGGCATAGTTTGCTATGGTTAGTAGCATTTTTTTGTAATTTAAAAGTGATTGGGTTTAGTTTGTTGTGGTAAGGGTTTGTTGGTGATGATTTAGAGTAGCCGAAGTAATTTAGGTGAGTCTGGCATAGTTTGTTATGATTTGTACACCTTTTTTTGTAATTTTAAGATGATATGGTTTGGTTTGTTGTGGTAAGGGATAGTTAGGGGTGATTTACGGTAGCCGAAGTAATTTAGGTGAATCTGGTATAGTTTGTTATGATTTTTAGCATTTTTTTGTAATTTTAATGTGATTGGGCTTAGTTTGTTGCTGTAAAGTGTAGTTGGGTGTGATTTTTGATAGCCGAAGCAATTTAGGTGAGTTTGGCATAGTTTGCTATGGTTAGTAGCATTTTTTTGTAATTTAAAAGTGATTGGGTTTAGTTTGTTGTGGTAAGGGTGAGTTGGTGATGATTTATGGTAGCCGAAGTAATTTAGGTGAGCTTGGCATAGTTTGCTATGGTTACCAACATTTTTTTGTAATTTAAAAGTGATTGGGTTTAGTTTGTTGTCTTAAGGGTTAGTTGGTGATGATTTATGGTAGCCGAAGTAATTTAGGTGAGTTTGGCATAGTTTGCTATGGTTACTAGCATTTTTTTGTAATTTAAAAGTGATTGAGTTTAGTTTGTTGTGGTAAGGGTTAGTTGGTGATGATTTAGAGTAGCCGAAGTAATTTAGGTGAGTCTGGCATAGTTTGTTATAATTTGTACACCTTTTTTTGTAATTTTAAGATGATATGGTTTGGTTTGTTGTGGTAAGGGATAGTTGGGGGTGATTTACGTTAGCCGAAATAATTTAGGTGATTCTGGTATACTTTGTTATGATTTTTAGCATTTTTTTTGTAATTTTAAAGTGATCGGGCTTAGTTTGTTGCTGTAAAGTGTAGTTGGGGGTGATTTTTGATAGCCGAAGTAATTTAGGTGAGTTTGGCATAGTTTGCTATGGTTAGTAGCATTTTTTTGTAATTTAAAAGTGATAGGGTTTAGTTTGTTGTGGTAAGGGTTAGTTGGTGATGATTGATGGTAGCCGAGGTAATTTAGGTGAGTTTGGCATAGTTTGCTATGGTTCCTAGCATTTTTTGTAATTTAAAAGTGATTGGGTTTAGTTTGTTGTGGTAAGGGTTAGTTGGTGATGATTTAGAGTAGCCGAAGTAATTAAGGTGAGTTTGGCATAGTTTGTTAAGATTTGTACACCTTTTTTTGTAATTTTAAGATGATATGGTTTGGTTTGTTGTGGTAAGGGTTAGTTGGGGTGATTTACGGTAGCCGAAGTAATTTAGGTGATTCTGGTATAGTTTGTTATGATTTTTAGCATTTTTTTGTAATTTAAAAGTGATTGGGTTTAGTTTGTTGTGGTAAGGGTTTGTTGGTGATGATTTAGAGTAGCCGAAGTAATTTAGGTGAGTTTGGCATAGTTTGTTATGATTTGTACACCTTTTTTTGTAATTTTAAGATGATATGGTTTGGTTTGCTGTGGTAAGGGATAGTTGGGGTGATTTAGGTTAGCCGAAGTAATTTTGGTGATTCTGGTATTGTTTGTTATGATTTTTAGCATTTTTTTGTAATTTTAAAGTGATTGGGCTTAATTTGTTGCTGTAAAGTGTAGTTGGGGGTGATTTTTGATAGCCGAAGTAATTTAGGTGAGTTTAGCATAGTTTGCTATGGTTACTAGCATTTTTTTGTAATTTAAAAGTGATTGGGTTTAGTTTGTTGTGGTAAGGGTTAGTTGGTGATGATTTATGGTAGCCAAAGTAATTTAGGTTAGTTTGGCATAGTTTGCTATGGTTACTAGCATTTTTTTGTAATTTAAAAATGATTGGGTTTAGTTTGTTGTTGTAAGGGTTAGTTGGTGATGATTTAGAGTAGCCGAAGTAACTTAGGTGAGTCGGGAATATTTTGTTATGATTTGTACACCTTTTTTTGCAATTTTTAGATGATATGGTTTGGTTTGTTGTGGTAAGGGATAGTTGGGGGTGGTTTACGGTAGCCGAAGTAATTTAGGTGATTCTGGTATAGTTTGTTATGATTTTTAGCATTTTTTTGTAATTTTAAAGTGATTGGGCTTAGTTTGTTGCTGTAAAGTGTAGTTGGTGGTGATTTTTGATAGCCGAAGTAATTTAGGTGAGTTTGGCATAGCTTGATTTTGTTAGTAGCATTTTTTTGTAATTTAAAAGTGATTGGGTTTAGTTTGTTGTTGTAAGGGTTAGTTGGTGATGATTTAGAGTAGCCGAAGTAATTTAGGTGAGTCTGGCATAGTTTGTTATGATTTGTACACCTTTTTTTGTAATTTTAAGATGATATGGTTTGGTTTGTTGTGGTAAGGGATAGTTAGGGGTGATTTACGGTAGCCGAAGTAATTTAGGTGATTCTGGTATAGTTTGTTATGATTTTTAGCATTTTTTTGTAATTTTAAAGTGATTGGGTTCAGTTTGTTGCTGTAAAGTGTAGTTGGGTGTGATTTTTGATAGCCGAAGCAATTTAGTTGAGTTTGGCATAGTTTGCTATGGTTAGTAGCATTTTTTTGTAATTTAAAATTGATTGGGTTTAGTTTGTTGTGGTAAGGGTTAGTTGGTGATGATTTATGGTAGCCGAAGTAATTTAGGTGAGTTTGGCATAGTTTGCTATGGTTACTAGCATTTTTTTGTAATTTAAAAGTGATTGGGTTTAGTTTGTTGTGGTAAGGGTTAGTTGGTGATGATTTAGAGTAGCCGAAGTAATTTAGGTGAGTCTGGCATAGTTTGTTATGATTTGTACTCCTTTTTTTGTAATTTTAAGATGATATGGTTTGGTTTGTTGTGGTAAGGGATAGTTGGGGGTGATTTACGTTAGCCGAAGTAATTTAGGTGATTCTGGTATGGTTTGTTATGATTTTTAGCATTTTTTTGTAATTTTAAAGTGATTGGGCTTAGTTTGTTGCTGTAAAGTGTAGTTGGGGGTGATTCTTGATAGCCGAACTAATTTAGGTGAGTTTGGCATAGTTTGCTATGGTTAGTAGCATTTTTTTGTAATTTAAAAGTGATTGGGTTTACTTTGTTGTGGTAAGGGTTAGTTGGTGATGATTTATGGTAGCCGAAGTAATTTAGGTGAGTTTGGCATAGTTTGCTATGGTTACTAGCATTTTTTTGTAATTTAAAAGTGATTGGGTTTAGTTTGTTGTGGTAAGGATTAGTTGGTGATGATTTAGAGTAGCCGAAGTAATTTAGGTGAGTCTGGCATAGTTTGTTATGATTTGTACACCTTTTTTTGTGATATTAAGATGATATGGTTTGGTTTGTTGTGGTAAGGGATAGTTGGGGGTGATTTACGGTAGCCGAAGTAATTTAGGTGATTCTGGTATAGTTTGTTATGATTTTTAGCATTTTTTTGTAATTTCAAAGTGATTGGGCTTAGTTTGTTGCTGTAAAGTGTAGTTGGGGGTGATTTTTGATAGCCGAAGTAATTTAGGTGAGTTTGGCATAGTTTGCTATGGTTAGTAGCATTTTTTGTAATTTAAAAGTGATTGGGTTTAGTTTGTTGTGGTAAGGGTTAGTTTGTGATGATTTATGGTAGCCGAAGTAATTTAGGTGAGTTTGGCATAGTTTGCTATGGTTACCAGCATTTTTTTGTAATTTAAAAGTGATTGGGTTTAGTTTGTTGTGGTAAGGGTTAGTTGGTGATGATTTAGAGTAGCCGAAGTAATTTAGGTGAGTCTGGCATAGTTTGTTATGATTTGTACACCTTTTTTTATAATTTTAAGATGATATGGTTTGGTTTGTTGTGGTAAGGGATAGTTGGGGTGATTTACGGTAGCCAAAGTAATTTAGGTGATTCTGATATAGTTTGTTATGATTTTTAGCATTTTTTTGTAATTTTAAAGTGATTGGGCTTAGTTTGTTGCTGTAAAGTGTAGTTGGGGGTAATTTTTGATAGCCGAAGTAATTTAGGTGAGTTTGGCATAGTTTGCTATGGTTAGTAGCATTTTTCTGTAATTTAAAAGTGATTGGGTTTAGTTTGTTGTGGTAAGGGTTAGTTGGTGATGATTTATGGTAGCCGAAGTAATTTAGGAGAGTTTGGCATAGTTTGCTATGGTTACTAGCATTTTTTTCTAATTTAAAAGTGATTGGGTTTAGTTTGTTGTGGTAAGTGTTAGTTCGTGATGATTTAGAGTAGCCGAAGTAATTTAGGTGAGTCTGGCATAGTTTGTTATGATTTGTACACCTTTTTTTGTAATTTTAGGATGATATGGTTTGGTTTGTTGTGGTAAGGGATAGTTGGGGGTGATTTACGGTAGCCGAAGTAATTTAGGTGATTCTGGTATAGTTTGTGATGATTTTTAGCATTTTTTTGTAATTTTTAAGTGATTGGGCTTAGTTTGTTGCTGTAAAGTGTAGCTGGGGGTGATTTTTGATAGCCGAAGTAATTTAGGTGAGTTTGGCATTGTTTGCTATGTTTAGTAGCATTATTTTGTAATTTAAAAGTGATTGGGTTTAGTTTGTTGTGGTAAGGGTTAGTTGGTGATGATTTAGAGTAGCCGAGGTAATTTAGGTGAATCTGGCATAGTTTGTTATGATTGTACACATTTTTTTGTAATTTTAAGATGATATGGTTTGGTTTGTTGTGGTAAGGGATAGTTGGGGGTGATTTACGGTAGCCGAAGTAATTTAGGTGATTCTGGTATGGTTTGTTATGATTTTTAGCATTTTCTTGTAATTTTAAAGTGATTGGGCTTAGTTTGTTGCTGTAAAGTGTAGTTGGGGGTGATTTATGGTAGCCGAAGTAATTTAGGTGAGTTTGGCATAGTTTGCTATGGTTACTAGCATTTTTTTGTAATTTAAAAGTGATTGGTTTGGTTTGGATTAGTTTGTTGTGGTAAGGGTTAGTTGGGGATGATTTAGAGTAGCCGAAGTAATTTAGGTGAGTCTGGCATTGTTTGTTATGATTTCTACACCTTTTTTTGTAATTTTAAGATGATATGGTTTGGTTTGTAGTGGTAAGGGATAGTTGGGGGTGATTTACGGTAGCCGAAGTAATTTAGATGATTCGGGTATAGTTTGTTATGATTTTTAGCATTTTTTTGTAATTTTAAAGTGATTGGGCTTAGTTTGTTGCTGTAAAGTGTAGTTGGGGGTGATTTTTGATAGCCGAGGTAATTTAGGTGAGTTTGGCATAGTTTGCTATGGTTAGTAGCATTTTTTTGTAATTTAAAAGTGATTGGGTTTAGTTTGTTGTGGTAAGGGTTAGTTGGTGATGATTTATAGTAGCCGAAGTAGTTTAGGTTAGTTTGATATAGTTTGCTATAGTTACTAGCATTTTTTTGTAATTTAAAAGTGATTGAGTTTAGTTTGTTGTGGTAAGGGTTAGTTGGTGATGATTTAGAGTAGCCGAAGTAATTTAGGTGAGTCTGGCATAGTTTGTTATGATTTGTACACCTTTTTTTGTAATTTTAAAATAATATGGTTTGGTTTGTTGTGGTAAGGGATAGTTGGGCGTGATTTACGGTAGCCAAAGTAATTTAGGTGATTCTGGTATAGTTTGTTATGATTTTTAGCATTTTTTTGTAATTTTAAAGTGATTGGGCTTAGTTTGTTGCTGTAAAGTGTAGTTGGGGGTGATTTTTGATAGCCGAAGTAATTTAGGTGAGTTTGGCATAGTTTGCTATGGTTAGTAGCATTTTTTTGTAATTTAAAAGTGATAGGGTTTAGTTTGTTGTGGTAAGGGTAGTTGGTGATGATTTATGGTAGCGGAAGTAATTTAGGTGAGTTTGGCATAGTTTGCTATGGTTACTAGCATTTCTTTGTAATTTAAAAGTGATTGGGTTTAGTTTGTTGTGGTAAGAGTTAGTTGGTAATGATTTAGAGTAGCCGAAGTAATTTAGGTGAGTTTGGCATAGTTTGTTATGATTTGTACACCTTTTTTTGTAATTTTAAGATGATATGGTTTGGTTTGTTGTGGTAAGGGATAGTTGGGGGTGATTTACGGTAGCCGAAGTAATTTAGGTGATTATGGTATAGTTTGTTATGATTTTAAGCATTTTTTTGTAATTTTAAAGTGATTGGGTTTAGTTTGTTGCTGTAAAGTGTAGTTGGGTGTGATTTTTGATAGCCGAAGTAATTTAGGTGAGTTTGGCATAGTTTGCTATGGTTAGTAGCATTTTTTTGTAATTTTAAAGTGATTGGGTTTAGTTTGTTGTGGTAAGGGTTAGTTGGTGATGATTTATGGTAGCCGAAGTAATTTAGGGGAGTTTGGCATAGTTTGCTATGGTTACTAGTATTTTTTTGTAATTTAAAAGTGATTGGGTTTAGTTTGTTGTGGTAAGGGTTAGTTGGTGATGATTTAGAGTAGCCGAAGTAATTTAGGTGAGTCTGGCATAGTTTGTTATGATTTGTACACCTTTTTTTGTAATTTTAGGATGATATGGTTTGGTTTGTTGTGGTAAGGGATAGTTGGGGGTGATTTACGGTAGCCGAAGTAATTTAGGTGATTCTGGTATAGTTTGTTATGATTTTAAGCATTTTTTTGTAATTTTAAAGTGATTGGGTTTAGTTTGTTGCTGTAAAGTGTAGTTGGGGGTGATTTTTGATAGCCGAAGTAATTTAGGTGAGTTTGGCATAGTTTGCTATGGTTAGTAGCATTTTTTTGTAATTTTAAAGTGATTGGGTTTAGTTTGGTGTGGTAAGGGTTAGTTGGTGATGATTTAGATTAGCCGAAGTAATTTAGGTGAGTCTGGCATAGTTTGTTATGATTTTTAGCATTTTTTTGTAATTTTAAATTGATTGGGCTTAGTTTGTTGCTGTAAAGTGTAGTTGGGGGTGATTTTTGATAGCCGAAGTAATTTAGGTGAGTTTGGCATAGTTTGCTATGGTTACTAGCATTTTTTTGTAATTTAAAAGTGATTGGGTTTAGTTTGGTGTGGTAAGGGTTAGTTGGTGATGATTTAGATTAGCCGAAGTAATTTAGGTGAGTCTGGCATAGTTTGTTATGATTTGTACACCTTTTTTTGTAATTTTAAGATGATATGGTTTGGTTTGTTGTGGTAAGGGATAGTTGGGGGTGATTTACGTTAGCCGAAGTAATTTAGGTGATTCTGGTATAGTTTGTTATGATTTTAAGCATTTTTTTGTAATTTTAAAGTGATTGGGTTTAGTTTGTTGCTGTAAAGTGTAGTTGGGGGTGATTTTTGATAACCAAAGTAATTTAGGTGAATTTGGCATAATTTGCTATGGTTAGTAGCATTTTTTTGTAATTTTAAAGTGATTGGGTTTAGTTTGTTGTGGTAAGGGTTAGTTGGTGATGATTTATGGTAGCCGAAGTAATTTAGGTGAGTTTGGCATAGTTTGCTATGGTTACTAGCATTTATTTGTAATTTAAAAGTGATTGGGTTTAGTTTGTTGTGGTAAGGGTTAGTTGGTGATGATTTAGAGTAGCCGAAGTAATTTAGGTGAGTCTGGAATAGTTTGTTATGATTTGTACACCTTTTTTTGTAATTTTAGGATGATATGGTTTGGTTTGTTGTGGTAAGGGATAGTTGGGGGTGATTTACGGTAGCCGAAGTAATTTAGGTGATTCTGGTATAGTTTGTTATGATTTTTAGCATTTTTGTAATTTTAAAGTGATTGGGCTTAGTTTGTTGCTGTAAAGAGTAGTTGGGGGTGATTTTTGAAAGCCGAAGTAATTTTGGTGAGTTTGGCATAGTTTTCTATTGTTAGTAGCATTTTTTTGTAATTTAAAAGTGATTGGGTTTAGTTTGTTGTGGTAAGGGTTAGTTGGTGATGATTTATGGTAGCCGAAGTAATTTAGGTGAGTTTGGCATAGTTTGCTATGGTTACTAGCATTTTTTTGTAATTTAAAAGTGATTGGGTTTAGTTTGTTGTGTTATAGGGTTAGTTCGTGATGATTTAGAGTAGCCGAAGTAATTTAGGTGAGTCTGGCATAGTTTGTTATGATTTGTACACCTTTTTTTGTAATTTTAGGATGATATGGTTTGGTTTGTTGTGGTAAGGGATAGTTGGGGGTGATTTACGGTAGCCGAAGTAATTTAGGTGATTCTGGTATAGTTTGTGATGATTTTTAGCATTTTTTTGTAATTTTAAAGTGATTGGGCTTAGTTTGTTGCTGCAAAGTGTAGCTGAGGGTGATTTTTGATAGCCGAAGTAATTTAGGTAAGTTTGGCATAGTTTGCTATGGTTAGTAGCATTTTTTTGTAATTTTAAAGTTATTGGGTTTAGTTTGTTGTGGTAAGGGTTAGTTGGTGATGATTTATGGTAACCGAAGTAATTTAGGTGAGTTTGGCATAGTTTGCTATGGTTACTAGCATTTTTTTGTAATTTAAAAGTGATTGGGTTTAGTTTGTTGTGGTAAGGGTTAGTTGGTGATGATTTAGAGTAGCCGAAGTAATTTAGGTGAGTCTGGCATAGTTTGTTATGATTTGTACACCTTTTTTTGTAATTTTAGGATGATATGGTTTGGTTTGTTGTGGTAAGGGATAGTTGGGGGTGATTTACGGTAGCCGAAGTAATTTAGGTGATTCTGGTATAGTTTGTTATGATTTTTAGCATTTTTGTAATTTTAAAGTGATTGGGCTTAGTTTGTTGCTGTAAAGAGTAGTTGGGGGTGATTTTTGAAAGCCGAAGTAATTTTGGTGAGTTTGGCATAGTTTTCTATTGTTAGTAGCATTTTTTTGTAATTTAAAAGTGATTGGGTTTAGTTTGTTGTGGTAAGGGTTAGTTGGTGATGATTTATGGTAGCCGAAGTAATTTATGTGAGTTTGGCATAGTTTGCTATGGTTACTAGCATTTTTTTGTAATTTAAAAGTGATTGGGTTTAGTTTGTTGCTGTAAAGTGTAGTTGGGGGTGATTTTTGATAGCCGAAGTAATTTAGGTGAGTTTGGCATAGTTTGCTATGGTTAGTAGCATTTTTTTGTAATTTTAAAGTGATTGGGTTTAGTTTGGTGTGGTAAGGGTTAGTTGGTGATGATTTAGATTAGCCGAAGTAATTTAGGTGAGTCTGGCATAGTTTGTTATGATTTTTAGCATTTTTTTGTAATTTTAAATTGATTGGGCTTAGTTTGTTGCTGTAAAGTGTAGTTGGGGGTGATTTTTGATAGCCGAAGTAATTTAGGTGAGTTTGGCATAGTTTGCTATGGTTAGTAGCATTTTTTTGTAATTTTAAAGTGATTGGGTTTAGTTTGTTGTGGTAAGGGTTAGTTGGTGATGATTTATGGTAGCCGAAGTAATTTAGGGGAGTTTGGCATAGTTTGCTATGGTTACTAGTATTTTTTTGTAATTTAAAAGTGATTGGGTTTAGTTTGTTGTGGTAAGGGTTAGTTGGTGATGATTTAGAGTAGCCGAAGTAATTTAGGTGAGTCTGGCATAGTTTGTTATGATTTGTACACCTTTTTTTGTAATTTTAGGATGATATGGTTTGGTTTGTTGTGGTAAGGGATAGTTGGGGGTGATTTACGGTAGCCGAAGTAATTTAGGTGATTCTGGTATAGTTTGTTATGATTTTAAGCATTTTTTTGTAATTTTAAAGTGATTGGGTTTAGTTTGTTGCTGTAAAGTGTAGTTGGGGGTGATTTTTGATAGCCGAAGTAATTTAGGTGAGTTTGGCATAGTTTGCTATGGTTAGTAGCATTTTTTTGTAATTTTAAAGTGATTGGGTTTAGTTTGGTGTGGTAAGGGTTAGTTGGTGATGATTTAGATTAGCCGAAGTAATTTAGGTGAGTCTGGCATAGTTTGTTATGATTTTTAGCATTTTTTTGTAATTTTAAATTGATTGGGCTTAGTTTGTTGCTGTAAAGTGTAGTTGGGGGTGATTTTTGATAGCCGAAGTAATTTAGGTGAGTTTGGCATAGTTTGCTATGGTTACTAGCATTTTTTTGTAATTTAAAAGTGATTGGGTTTAGTTTGGTGTGGTTAGGGTTAGTTGGTGATGATTTAGATTAGCCGAAGTAATTTAGGTGAGTCTGGCATAGTTTGTTATGATTTGTACACCTTTTTTTGTAATTTTAAGATGATATGGTTTGGTTTGTTGTGGTAAGGGATAGTTGGGGGTGATTTACGTTAGCCGAAGTAATTTAGGTGATTCTGGTATAGTTTGTTATGATTTTAAGCATTTTTTTGTAATTTTAAAGTGATTGGGTTTAGTTTGTTGCTGTAAAGTGTAGTTGGGGGTGATTTTTGATAACCAAAGTAATTTAGGTGAATTTGGCATAGTTTGCTATGGTTAGTAGCATTTTTTTGTAATTTTAAAGTGATTGGGTTTAGTTTGTTGTGGTAAGGGTTAGTTGGTGATGATTTATGGTAGCCGAAGTAATTTAGGTGAGTTTGGCATAGTTTGCTATGGTTACTAGCATTTATTTGTAATTTAAAAGTGATTGGGTTTAGTTTGTTGTGGTAAGGGTTAGTTGGTGATGATTTAGAGTAGCCGAAGTAATTTAGGTGAGTCTGGAATAGTTTGTTATGATTTGTACACCTTTTTTTGTAATTTTAGGATGATATGGTTTGGTTTGTTGTGGTAAGGGATAGTTGGGGGTGATTTACGGTAGCCGAAGTAATTTAGGTGATTCTGGTATAGTTTGTTATGATTTTTAGCATTTTTGTAATTTTAAAGTGATTGGGCTTAGTTTGTTGCTGTAAAGAGTAGTTGGGGGTGATTTTTGAAAGCCGAAGTAATTTTGGTGAGTTTGGCATAGTTTTCTATTGTTAGTAGCATTTTTTTGTAATTTAAAAGTGATTGGGTTTAGTTTGTTGTGGTAAGGGTTAGTTGGTGATGATTTATGGTAGCCGAAGTAATTTAGGTGAGTTTGGCATAGTTTGCTATGGTTACTAGCATTTTTTTGTAATTTAAAAGTGATTGGGTTTAGTTTGTTGTGTTATAGGGTTAGTTCGTGATGATTTAGAGTAGCCGAAGTAATTTAGGTGAGTCTGGCATAGTTTGTTATGATTTGTACACCTTTTTTTGTAATTTTAGGATGATATGGTTTGGTTTGTTGTGGTAAGGGATAGTTGGGGGTGATTTACGGTAGCCGAAGTAATTTAGGTGATTCTGGTATAGTTTGTGATGATTTTTAGCATTTTTTTGTAATTTTAAAGTGATTGGGCTTAGTTTGTTGCTGTAAAGTGTAGCTGAGGGTGATTTTTGATAGCCGAAGTAATTTAGGTAAGTTTGGCATAGTTTGCTATGGTTAGTAGCATTTTTTTGTAATTTTAAAGTTATTGGGTTTAGTTTGTTGTGGTAAGGGTTAGTTGGTGATGATTTATGGTAACCGAAGTAATTTAGGTGAGTTTGGCATAGTTTGCTATGGTTACTAGCATTTTTTTGTAATTTAAAAGTGATTGGGTTTAGTTTGTTGTGGTAAGGGTTAGTTGGTGATGATTTAGAGTAGCCGAAGTAATTTAGGTGAGTCTGGCATAGTTTGTTATGATTTGTACACCTTTTTTTGTAATTTTAGGATGATATGGTTTGGTTTGTTGTGGTAAGGGATAGTTGGGGGTGATTTACGGTAGCCGAAGTAATTTAGGTGATTCTGGTATAGTTTGTTATGATTTTTAGCATTTTTGTAATTTTAAAGTGATTGGGCTTAGTTTGTTGCTGTAAAGAGTAGTTGGGGGTGATTTTTGAAAGCCGAAGTAATTTTGGTGAGTTTGGCATAGTTTTCTATTGTTAGTAGCATTTTTTTGTAATTTAAAACTGATTGGGTTTAGTTTGTTGTGGTAAGGGTTAGTTGGTGATGATTTATGGTAGCCGAAGTAATTTATGTGAGTTTGGCATAGTTTGCTATGGTTACTAGCATTTTTTTGTAATTTAAATGTGATTGGGTTTAGTTTGTTGTGGTAAGGGTTAGTTCGTGATGATTTAGAGTAGCCGAAGTAATTTAGGTGAGTCTGGCATAGTTTGTTATGATTTGTACACCTTTTTTTGTAATTTTAGGATGATATGGTTTGGTTTGTTGTGGTAAGGGATAGTTGGGGGTGATTTACGGTAGCCGAAGTAATTTAGGTGATTCTGGTATAGTTTGTGATGATTTTTAGCATTTTTTTGTAATTTTAAAGTGATTGGGCTTAGTTTGTTGCTGTAAAGTGTAGCTGAGGGTGATTTTTGATAGCCGAAGTAATTTAGGTGGGTTTGGCATAGTTTGCTATGTTTAGTAGCATTTTTTTGTAATTTAAAAGTGATAGGGTTTAGTTTGTTGTGGTAAGGGTAGTTGGTGATGATTTATGGTAGCGGAAGTAATTTAGGTGAGTTTGGCATAGTTTGCTATGGTTACTAGCATTTTTTTGTAATTTAAAAGTGATTGGGTTTAGTTTGTTGTGGTAAGGGTTAGTTGGTGATGATTTAGAGTAGCCGAAGTAATTTAGGTGAGTCTGGCATAATTTGTTATGATTTGTACATCTTTTTTTGTAATTTTAAGATGATATGGTTTGGTTTGTTGTGGTAAGGGATAGTTGGGGGTGATTTACGGTAGCCGAAGTAATTTAGGTGATTCTGGTATAGTTTGTTAAGATTTTTAACATTTTTTTGTAATTTTAAAGTGATTGGGCTTAGTTTGTTGCTGTAAAGTGTAGTTGGGTGTGATTTTTGATAGCCGAAGTAATTTAGGTAAGTTTGGCATAGTTTGCTATGGTTACTAGCATTTTTTTGTAATTTAAAAGTGATTGGGTTTAGTTTGTTGTGGTAAGGGTTAGTTCGTGATGATTTAGAGTAGCCGAAGTAATTTAGGTGAGTCTGGCATAGTTTGTTATGATTTGTACACCTTTTTTTGTAATTTTAAAATAATATGGTTTGGTTTGTTGTGGTAAGGGATAGTTGGGGGTGATTTACGGTAGCCAAAGTAATTTAGGTGATTCTGGTATAGTTTGTTATGATTTTTAGCATTTTTTTGTAATTTTAAAGTGATTGGGCTTAGTTTGTTGCTGTAAAGTGTAGTTGGGGGTGATTTTTGATAGCCGAAGTAATTTAGGTGAGATTGGCATAGTTTGCTATGGTTAGAAGCATTTTTTTGTAATTTAAAAGTGATAGGGTTTAGTTTGTTGTGGTAAGGGTAGTTGGTGATGATTTATGGTAGCGGAAGTAATTTAGGTGAGTTTGGCATAGTTTGCTATGGTTACTAGCATTTCTTTGTAATTTAAAAGTGATTGGGTTTAGTTTGTTGTGGTAAGGGTTAGTTGGTGATGATTTAGAGTAGCCGAAGTAATTTAGGTGAGTTTGGCATAGTTTGTTATGATTTGTACACCTTTTTTTGTAATTTTAAGATGATATGGTTTGGTTTGTTGTGGTAAGGGATAGTTGGGGGTGATTTACGGTAGCCGAAGTAATTTAGGTGATTCTGGTATAGTTTGTTATGATTTTTAGCATTTTTTTGTAATTTTAAATTGATTGGGATTAGTTTGTTGCTGCAAAGTGTAGTTGGGGGTGATTTTTGATAGCCGAAGTAATTTAGGTGAGTTTGGCATAGTTTGCTATGGTTACTAGCATTTTTTTGTAATTTAAAAGTGATTGGGTTTAGTTTGGTGTGGTAAGGGTTAGTTGGTGATGATTTAGATTAGCCGAAGTAATTTAGGTGAGTCTGGCATAGTTTGTTAAGATTTGTACACCTTTTTTTGTAATTTTAAGATGATATGGTTTGGTTTGTTGTGGTAAGGGATAGTTGGGGGTGATTTACGTTAGCCGAAGTAATTTAGGTGATTCTGGTATAGTTTGTTATGATTTTAAGCATTTTTTGTAATTTTAAAGTGATTGGGTTTAGGTTGTTGCTGTAAAGTATAGTTGGGGGTGATTTTTGATAACCAAAGTAATTTAGGTGAATTTGGCATAGTTTGCTATGGTTAGTAGCATTTTTTTGTAATTTTAAAGTGATTGGGTTTAGTTTGTTGTGGTAAGGGTTAGTTGGTGATGATTTATGGTAGCCGAAGTAATTTAGGTGAGTTTGGCATAGTTTGCTATGGTTACTAGCATTTATTTGTAATTTAAAAGTGATTGGGTTTAGTTTGTTGTGGTAAGGGTTAGTTGGTGATGATTTAGAGTAGCCGAAGTAATTTAGGTGAGTCTGGAATAGTTTGTTATGATTTGTACACCTTTTTTTGTAATTTTAGGATGATATGGTTTGGTTTGTTGTGGTAAGGGATAGTTGGGGGTGATTTACGGTAGCCGAAGTAATTTAGGTGATTCTGGTATAGTTTGTTATGATTTTTAGCATTTTTGTAATTTTAAAGTGATTGGGCTTAGTTTGTTGCTGTAAAGAGTAGTTGGGGGTGATTTTTGAAAGCCGAAGTAATTTTGGTGAGTTTGGCATAGTTTTCTATTGTTAGTAGCATTTTTTTGTAATTTAAAAGTGATTGGGTTTAGTTTGTTGTGGTAAGGGTTAGTTGGTGATGATTTATGGTAGCCGAAGTAATTTAGGTGAGTTTGGCATAGTTTGCTATGGTTACTAGCATTTTTTTGTAATTTAAAAGTGATTGGGTTTAGTTTGTTGTGTTATAGGGTTAGTTCGTGATGATTTAGAGTAGCCGAAGTAATTTAGGTGAGTCTGGCATAGTTTGTTATGATTTGTACACCTTTTTTTGTAATTTTATGATGATATGGTTTGGTTTGTTGTGGTAAGGGATAGTTGGGGGTGATTTACGGTAGCCGAAGTAATTTAGGTGATTCTGGTATAGTTTGTGATGATTTTTTGCATTTTTTTGTAATTTTAAAGTGATTGGGCTTAGTTTGTTGCTGTAAAGTGTAGCTGAGGGTGATTTTTGATAGCCGAAGTAATTTAGGTGAGTTTGGCATAGTTTGCTATGGTTAGGTAGCCAAAGTAATTTAGGTGATTCTGGTATAGCTTGTTATGATTTTTAGCTTTTTTTTGTAATTTTAAAGTGATTGGGCTTAGTTTGTTGCTGTAAAGTGTAGTTGGGGGTGATTTTTGATAGCCGAAGTAATTTAGGTGAGATTGGCATAGTTTGCTATGGTTAGAAGCATTTTTTTGTAATTTAAAAGTGATAGGGTTTAGTTTGTTGTGGTAAGGGTAGTTGGTGATGATTTATGGTAGCGGAAGTAATTTAGGTGAGTTTGGCATAGTTTGCTATGGTTACTAGCATTTCTTTGTAATTTAAAAGTGATTGGGTTTAGTTTGTTGTGGTAAGGGTTAGTTGGTGATGATTTAGAGTAGCCGAAGTAATTTAGGTGAGTTTGGCATAGTTTGTTATGATTTGTACACCTTTTTTTGTAATTTTAAGATGATATGGTTTGGTTTGTTGTGGTAAGGGATAGTTGGGGGTGATTTACGGTAGCCGAAGTAATTTAGGTGATTCTGGTATAGTTTGTTATGATTTTTAGCATTTTTTTGTAATTTTAAATTGATTGGGATTAGTTTGTTGCTGCAAAGTGTAGTTGGGGGTGATTTTTGATAGCCGAAGTAATTTAGGTGAGTTTGGCATAGTTTGCTATGGTTACTAGCATTTTTTTGTAATTTAAAAGTGATTGGGTTTAGTTTGGTGTGGTAAGGGTTAGTTGGTGATGATTTAGATTAGCCGAAGTAATTTAGGTGAGTCTGGCATAGTTTGTTATGATTTGTACACCTTTTTTTGTAATTTTAAGATGATATGGTTTGGTTTGTTGTGGTAAGGGATAGTTGGGGGTGATTTACGTTAGCCGAAGTAATTTAGGTGATTCTGGTATAGTTTGTTATGATTTTAAGCATTTTTTTGAAATTTTAAAGTGATTGGGTTTAGTTTGTTGCTGTAAAGTGTAGTTGGGGGTGATTTTTGATAGCCGAAGTAATTTAGGTGAGTTTGGCATAGTTTGCTATGGTTACTAGCATTTTTTTGTAATTTAAAAGTGATTGGGTTTAGTTTGTGGTGGTAAGGGTTAGTTGGTGATGATTTAGAGTAGCCGAAGTAATTTAGGTGAGTCTGGCATAATTTGTTATGATTTGTACACCTTTTTTTGTAATTTTAAGATGATATGGTTTGGTTTGTTGTGGTAAGGGATAGTTGGGGGTGATTTACGGTAGCCGAAGTAATTTAGGTGAGTTTGGCATAGTTTGTTATGATTTGTACACCTTTTTTTGTAATTTTAAGATGATATGGTTTGGTTTGTTGTGGTAAGGGATAGTTGGGGGTGATTTACGTTAGCCGAATTAATTTAGGTGATTCTGGTATAGTTTGTTATGATTTGTACACCTTTTTTTGTAATTTTAAGGTGATATGGTTTGGTTTGTTGTGGTAAGGGATAGTTGGGGTGATTTACGTTAGCCGAAGTAATTTAGGTGATTCTGGTATAGTTTGTTATGCTTTTAAGCATTTTTTTTGTAATTTTAAAGTGATTGGGTTTAGTTTGTTGCTGTAAAGTGTAGTTGCGGGTGATTTTTGATAGCCGAAGTAATTTAGGTGAGTTTGGCATAGTTTGCTATGGTTAGTAGCATTTTTTTGTAATTTAAAAGTGATTGGGTTTAGTTTGTTGTGGTAAGGGTTAGTTGGTGATGATTTATGGTAGCCGAAGTAATTTAGGTGAGTTTGGCATAGTTTGCTATGGTTACTAGCATTTTTTTGTAATTTAAAAGTGATTGGGTTTAGTTTGTTGTGGTAAGGGTTAGTTGGTGATGATTTAGAGTAGCCGAAGTAATTTAGGTGAGTCTGGCATAGTTTGTTATGATTTGTACACCTTTTTTTATAATTTTAAGATGATATGGTTTGGTTTGTTGTGGTAAGGGATAGTTGGGGTGATTTACGGTAGCCGAAGTAATTTAGGTGATTCTGATATAGTTTGTTATGATTTTTAGCATTTTTTTGTAATTTTAAAGTGATTAGGCTTAGTTTGTTGCTGTAAAGTGTAGTTGGGGGTGATTTTTGATAGCCGAAGTAATTTAGGTGAGTTTGGCATAGTTTGCTATGGTTAGTAGCATTTTTCTGTAATTTAAAAGTGATTGGGTTTAGTTTGTTGTGGTAAGGGTTAGTTGGTGATGATTTATGGTAGCCGAAGTAATTTAGGAGAGTTTGGCATAGTTTGATATGGTTACTAGCATTTTTTTCTAATTTAAATGTGATTGGGTTTAGTTTGTTGTGGTAAGTGTTAGTTCGTGATGATTTAGAGTAGCCGAAGTAATTTAGGTAAGTCTGGCATAGTTTGTTATGATTTGTACCCTTTTTTTGTAATTTTAGGATGATATGGTTTGGTTTGTTGTGGTAAGGGATAGTTGGGGGTGATTTACGGTAGCCAAAGTAATTTAGGTGATTCTGGTATAGTTTGTGATGATTTTTAGCATTTTTTTGTAATTTTAAAGTGATTGGGCTTAGTTTGTTGCTGTAAAGTGTAGCTGGGGGTGATTTTTGATAGCCGAAGTAATTTAGGTGAGTTTGGCATTGTTTGCTATGTTTAGTAGCATTATTTTGTAATTTAAAAGTGATTGGGTTTAGTTTGTTGTGGTAAGGGTTAGTTGGTGATGATTTAGAGTAGCCGAAGTAATTTAGGTGAATCTGGCATAGTTTGTTATGATTTGTACACATTTTTTTGTAATTTTAAGATGATATGGTTTGGTTTGTTGTGATAAGGGATAGTTGGGGGTGATTTACGGTAGCCGAAGTAATTTAGGTGATTCTGGTATGGTTTGTTATAATTTTTTGCATTTTTTTGTAATTTTAAATTGATTGGGCTTAGTTTGTTGCTGTAAAGTGTAGTTGGGGGTGATTTTTGATACCCGAAGTAATTTAGGTGAGTTTGGCATAGTTTGCTATGGTTACTAGCATTTTTTTGTAATTTAAAAGTGATTGGGTTTAGTTTGGTGTGGTAAGGGTTAGTTGGTGATGATTTAGATTAGCCGAAGTAATTTAGGTGAGTCTGGCATAGTTTGTTATGATTTGTACACCTTTTTTTGTAATTTTAAGGTGATATGGTTTGGTTTGTTGTGGTAAGGGATAGTTGGGGGTGATTTACGTTAGCCGAAGTAATTTAGGTGATTCTGGTATAGTTTGTTATGATTTTAAGCATTTTTTTGTAATTTTAAAGTGATTGGGTTTAGTTTGTTGCTGTAAAGTGTAGTTGCGGGTGATTTTTGATAGCCGAAGTAATTTAGGTGAGTTTGGCATAGTTTGCTATGGTTAGTAGCATTTTTTTGTAATTTAAAAGTGATTGGGTTTAGTTTGTTGTGGTAAGGGTTAGTTGGTGATGATTTATGGTAGCCGAAGTAATTTAGGTGAGTTTGGCATAGTTTGCTATGGTTACTAGCATTTTTTTGTAATTTAAAAGTGATTGGGTTTAGTTTGTTGTGGTAAGGGTTAGTTGGTGATGATTTAGAGTAGCCGAAGTAATTTAGGTGAGTCTGGCATAGTTTGTTATGATTTGTACACCTTTTTTTATAATTTTAAGATGATATGGTTTGGTTTGTTGTGGTAAGGGATAGTTGGGGTGATTTACGGTAGCCGAAGTAATTTAGGTGATTCTGATATAGTTTGTTATGATTTTTAGCATTTTTTTGTAATTTTAAAGTGATTAGGCTTAGTTTGTTGCTGTAAAGTGTAGTTGGGGGTGATTTTTGATAGCCGAAGTAATTTAGGTGAGTTTGGCATAGTTTGCTATGGTTAGTAGCATTTTTCTGTAATTTAAAAGTGATTGGGTTTAGTTTGTTGTGGTAAGGGTTAGTTGGTGATGATTTATGGTAGCCGAAGTAATTTAGGAGAGTTTGGCATAGTTTGATATGGTTACTAGCATTTTTTTCTAATTTAAATGTGATTGGGTTTAGTTTGTTGTGGTAAGTGTTAGTTCGTGATGATTTAGTGTAGCCGAAGTAATTTAGGTGAGTCTGGCATAGTTTGTTATGATTTGTACACCTTTTTTTGTAATTTTAGGATGATATGGTTTGGTTTGTTGTGATAAGGGATAGTTGGGGGTGATTTACGGTAGCCGAAGTAATTTAGGTGATTCTGGTATAGTTTGTGATGATTTTTAGCATTTTTTTGTAATTTTAAAGTGATTGGGCTTAGTTTGTTGCTGTAAAATGTAGCTGGGGGTGATTTTTGATAGCCGAAGTAATTTAGGTGAGTTTGGCATTGTTTGCTATGTTTAGTAGCATTATTTTGTAATTTAAAAGTGATTGGGTTTAGTTTGTTGTGGTAAGGGTTAGTTGGTGATGATTTAGAGTAGCCGAAGTAATTTAGGTGAATCTGGCATAGTTTGTTATGATTTGTACACATTTTTTTGTAATTTTAAGATGATATGGTTTGGTTTGTTGTGGTAAGGAATAGTTGGGGGTGATTTACGGTAGCCGAAGTAATTTAGGTGATTCTGGTATGGTTTGTTATAATTTTTAGCATTTTTTTGTAATTTTAAAGTGATTGGGCTTAGTTTGTTGCTGTAAAGTGTAGTTGGGTGTGATTTATGGTAGCCGAAGTAATTTAGGTGAGTTTGGCATAGTTTGCTATGGTTACTAGCATTTTTTTGTAATTTAAAAGTGATTGGTTTGGTTTGGATTAGTTTGTTGTGGTAAGGGTTAGTTGGTGATGATTTAGAGTAGCCGAAGTAATTTAGGTGAGTCTGGCATAGTTTGTTACGATTTCTACACCTTTTTTTGTAATTTTAAGATGATATGGTTTGGTTTGTAGTGGTAAGTGATAGTTGGGGGTGATTTACGGTAGCCGAAGTAATTTAGATGATTCTGGTATAGTTTGTTATGATTTTTAGCATTTTTTTGTAATTTTAAAGTGATTGGGCTTAGTTTGTTGCTGTAAAGTGTAGTTGGGGGTGATTTTTGATAGCCGAGGTAATTTAGGTGAGTTTGGCATAGTTTGCTATGGTTAGTAGCATTTTTTTGTAATTTACAAGTGATTGGGTTTAGTTTGTTGTGGTAAGGGTTAGTTGGTGATGATTTATAGTAGCCGAAGTAGTTTAGGTTAGTTTGACATAGTTTGCTATGGTTACTAGCATTTTTTTGTAATTTAAAAGTGATTGAGTTTAGTTTGTTGTGGTAAGGGTTAGTTGGTGATGATTTAGAGTAGCCGAAGTAATTTAGGTGAGTCTGGCATAGTTTGTTATGATTTGTACACCTTTTTTTGTAATTTAAAAATAATATGGTTTGGTTTGTTGTGGTAAGGGATAGTTGGGGGTGATTTACGGTAGCCAAAGTAATTTAGGTGATTCTGGTATAGTTTGTTATGATTTTTAGCATTTTTTTGTAATTTTAAAGTGATTGGGCTTAGTTTGTTGCTGTAAAGTGTAGTTGGGGGTGATTTTTGATAGCCGAAGTAATTTAGGTGAGTTTGGCATAGTTTGCTATGGTTAGTAGCATTTTTTTGTAATTTAAAAGTGATAGGGTTTAGTTTGTTGTGGTAAGGGTAGTTGGTGATGATTTATGGTAGCGGAAGTAATTTAGGTGAGTTTGGCATAGTTTGCTATGGTTACTAGCATTTCTTTGTAATTTAAAAGTGATTGGGTTTAGTTTGTTGTGGTAAGGGTTAGTTGGTGATGATTTAGAGTAGCCGAAGTAATTTAGGTGAGTTTGGCATAGTTTGTTATGATTTGTACACCTTTTTTTGTAATTTTAAGATGATATGGTTTGGTTTGTTGTGGTAAGGGATAGTTGGGGGTGATTTACGGTAGCCGAAGTAATTTAGGTGATTATGGTATAGTTTGTTAAGATTTTAAGCATTTTTTTGTAATTTTAAAGTAATTGGGTTTAGTTTGTTGCTGTAAAGTGTAGTTGGGTGTGATTTTTGATAGCCGAAGTAATTTAGGTGAGTTTGGCATAGTTTGCTATGGTTAGTAGCATTTTTTTGTAATTTTAAAGTGATTGGGTTTAGTTTGTTGTGGTAAGGGTTAGTTGGTGATGATTTATGGTAGCCGAAGTAATTTAGGTGAGTTTGGCATAGTTTGCTATGGTTACTAGTATTTTTTTGTAATTTAAAAGTGATTGGGTTTAGTTTGTTGTGGTAAGGGTTAGTTGGTGATGACTTAGAGCAGCCGAAGTAATTTAGGTGAGTCTGGCATAGTTTGTTATGATTTGTACACCTTTTTTTGTAATTTTAGGATGATATGGTTTGGTTTGTTGTGGTAAGGGATAGTTGGGGGTGATTTACGGTAGCCGAAGTAATTTAGGTGATTCTGGTATAGTTTGTTATGATTTTAAGCATTTTTTTGTAATTTTAAAGTGATTGGGTTTAGTTTGTTGCTGTAAAGTGTAGTTGGGGGTGATTTTTGATAGCCGAAGTAATTTAGGTGAGTTTGGCATAGTTTGCTATGGTTAGTAGCATTTTTTTGTAATTTTAAAGTGATTGGGTTTAGTTTGGTGTGGTAAGGGTTAGTTGGTGATGATTTAGATTAGCCGAAGTAATTTAGGTGAGTCTGGCATAGTTTGTTATGATTTTTAGCATTTTTTTGTAATTTTAAATTGATTGGGCTTAGTTTGTTGCTGTAAAGTGTAGTTGGGGGTGATTTTTGATAGCCGAAGTAATTTAGGTGAGTTTGGCATAGTTTGCTATGGTTACTAGCATTTTTTTGTAATTTAAAAGTGATTGGGTTTAGTTTGGTGTGGTAAGGGTTAGTTGGTGATGATTTAGATTAGCCGAAGTAATTTAGGTGAGTCTGGCATAGTTTGTTATGATTTGTACACCTTTTTTTGTAATTTTAAGATGATATGGTTTGGTTTGTTGTGGTAAGGGATAGTTGGGGGTGATTTACGTTAGCCGAAGTAATTTAGGTGATTCTGGTATAGTTTGTTATGATTTTAAGCATTTTTTGTAATTTTAAAGTGATTGGGTTTAGTTTGTTGCTGTAAAGTGTAGTTGGGGGTGATTTTTGATAGCCAAAGTAATTTAGGTGAATTTGGCATAGTTTGCTATGGTTAGTAGCATTTTTTTGTAATTTTAAAGTGATTGGGTTTAGTTTGTTGTGGTAAGGGTTAGTTGGTGATGATTTATGATAGCCGAAGTAATTTAGGTGAGTTTGGCATAGTTTGCTATGGTTACTAGCATTTTTTTGTAATTTAAAAGTGATTGGGTTTAGTTTGTTGTGGTAAGGGTTAGTTGGTGATGATTTAGAGTAGCCGAAGTAATTTAGGTGAGTCTGGAATAGTTTGTTATGATTTGTACACCTTTTTTTGTAATTTTAGGATGATATGGTTTGGTTTGTTGTGGTAAGGGATAGTTGGGGGTGATTTACGGTAGCCGAAGTAATTTAGGTGATTCTGGTATAGTTTGTTATGATTTTTAGCATTTTTGTAATTTTAAAGTGATTGGGCTTAGTTTGTTGCTGTAAAGAGTAGTTGGGGTTGATTTTTGAAAGCCGAAGTAATTTTGGTGAGTTTGGCATAGTTTTCTATTGTTAGTAGCATTTTTTTGTAATTTAAAAGTGATTGGGTTTAGTGTGTTGTGGTAAGGGTTAGTTGGTGATGATTTATGGTAGCCGAAGTAATTTAGGTGAGTTTGGCATAGTTTGCTATGGTTACTAGCATTTTTTTGTAATTTAAAAGTGATTGGGTTTAGTTTGTTGTGTTATAGGTTTAGTTCGTGATGATTTAGAGTAGCCGAAGTAATTTAGGTGAGTCTGGCATAGTTTGTTATGATTTGTACACCTTTTTTTGTAATTTTAGGATGATATGGTTTGGTTTGTTGTGGTACGGGATAGTTGGGGGTGATTTACGGTAGCCGAAGTAATTTAGGTGATTCTGGTAGAGTTTGTGATGATTTTTAGCATTTTTTTGTAATTTTAAAGTGATTGGGCTTAGTTTGTTGCTGTAAAGTGTAGCTGAGGGTGATTTTTGATAGCCGAAGTAATTTAGGTGAGTTTGGCATAGTTTGCTATAGTTAGTAGCATTTTTTTGTAATTTTAAAGTGATTGGGTTTAGTTTGTTGTGGTAAGGGTTAGTTGGTGATGATTTATGGTAACCGAAGTAATTTAGGTGAGTTTGGCATAGTTTGCTATGGTTACTAGCATTTTTTTGTAATTTAAAAGTGATTGGGTTTAGTTTGTTGTGGTAAGGGTTAGTTGGTGATGATTTAGAGTAGCCGAAGTAATTTAGGTGAGTCTGGCATAGTTTGTTATGATTTGTACACCTTTTTTTGTAATTTTAGGATGATATGGTTTGGTTTGTTGTGGTAAGGGATAGTTGGGGGTGATTTACGGTAGCCGAAGTAATTTAGGTGATTCTGGTATAGTTTGTTATGATTTTTAGCATTTTTGTAATTTTAAAGTGATTGGGCTTAGTTTGTTGCTGTAAAGAGTAGTTGGGGGTGATTTTTGAAAGCCGAAGTAATTTTGGTGAGTTTGGCATAGTTTTCTATTGTTAGTAGCATTTTTTTGTAATTTAAAAGTGATTGGGTTTAGTTTGTTGTGGTAAGGGTTAGTTGGTGATGATTTATGGTAGCCGAAGTAATTTAGGTGAGTTTGGCATAGTTTGCTATGGTTACTAGCATTTTTTTGTAATTTAAAAGTGATTGGGTATAGTTTGTTGTGGTAAGGGTTAGTTCGTGATGATTTAGAGTAGCCGAAGTAATTTAGGTGAGTCTGGCATAGTTTGTTATGATTTGTACACCTTTTTTTGTAATTTTAGGATGATATGGTTTGGTTTGTTGTGGTAAGGGATAGTTGGGGGTGATTTACGGTAGCCGAAGTAATTTAGGTGATTCTGGTATAGTTTGTGATGATTTTTAGCATTTTTTTGTAATTTTAAAGTGATTGGGTTTAGTTTGTTGCTGTAAAGTGTAGCTGAGGGTGATTTTTGATAGCCGAAGTAATTTAGGTGGGTTTGGCATAGTTTGCTATGTTTAGTAGCATTTTTTTGTAATTTAAAAGTGATAGGGTTTAGTTTGTTGTGGTAAGGGTAGTTGGTGATGATTTATGGTAGCGGAAGTAATTTAGGTGAGTTTGGCATAGTTTGCTATGGTTACTAGCATTTTTTTGTAATTTAAAAGTGATTGGGTTTAGTTTGTTGTGGTAAGGGTTAGTTGGTGATGATTTAGAGTAGCCGAAGTAATTTAGGTGAGTCTGGCATAATTTGTTATGATTTGTACATCTTTTTTTGTAATTTTAAGATGATATGGTTTGGTTTGTTGTGGTAAGGGATAGTTGGGGGTGATTTACGGTAGCCGAAGTAATTTAGGTGATTCTGGTATAGTTTTTTAAGATTTTTAACATTTTTTTGTAATTTTAAAGTGATTGGGCTTAGTTTGTTGCTGTAAAGTGTAGTTGGGTGTGATTTTTGATAGCCGAAGTAATTTAGGTGAGTTTGGCATAGTTTGCTATGGTTACTAGCATTTTTTTGTAATTTAAAAGTGATTGGGTTTAGTTTGTTGTGGTAAGGGTTAGTTCGTGATGATTTAGAGTAGCCGAAGTAATTTAGGTGAGTCTGGCATAGTTTGTTATGATTTGTACACCTTTTTATGTAATTTTAAAATAATATGGTTTGGTTTGTTGTGGTAAGGGATAGTTGGGGGTGATTTACGGTAGCCAAAGTAATTTAGGTGATTCTGGTATAGTTTGTTATGATTTTTAGCATTTTTTTGTAATTTTAAAGTGATTGGGCTTAGTTTGTTGCTGTAAAGTGTAGTTGGGGGTGATTTTTGATAGCCGAAGTAATTTAGGTGAGATTGGCATAGTTTGCTATGGTTAGTAGCATTTTTTTGTAATTTAAAAGTGATAGGGTTTAGTTTGTTGTGGTAAGGGTAGTTGGTGATGATTTATGGTAGCGGAAGTAATTTAGGTGAGTTTGGCATAGTTTGCTATGGTTACTAGCATTTCTTTGTAATTTAAAAGTGATTGGGTTTAGTTTGTTGTGGTAAGGGTTAGTTGGTGATGATTTAGAGTAGCCGAAGTAATTTAGGTGAGTTTGGCATAGTTTGTTATGATTTGTACACCTTTTTTTGTAATTTTAAGATGATATGGTTTGGTTTGTTGTGGTAAGGGATAGTTGGGGGTGATTTACGGTAGCCGAAGTAATTTAGGTGATTCTGGTATAGTTTGTTATGAAATTTAGCATTTTTTTGTAATTTTAAATTGATTGGGATTAGTTTGTTGCTGCAAAGTGTAGTTGGGGGTGATTTTTGATAGCCGAAGTAATTTAGGTGAGTTTGGCATAGTTTGCTATGGCTACTAGCATTTTTTTGTAATTTAAAAGTGATTGGGTTTAGTTTGGTGTGGTAAGGGTTAGTTGGTGATGATTTAGATTAGCCGAAGTAATTTAGGTGAGTCTGGCATAGTTTGTTATGATTTGTACACCTTTTTTGTAATTTTAAGATGATATGGTTTGGTTTGTTGTGGTAAGGGATAGTTAGGGGTGATTTACGTTAGCCGAAGTAATTTAGGTGATTCTGGTATAGTTTGTTATGATTTTAAGCATTTTTTTGTAATTTTAAAGTGATTGGGTTTAGTTTGTTGCTGTAAAGTGTAGTTGGGGGTGATTTTTGATAGCCGAAGTAATTTAGGTGAGTTTGGCATAGTTTGCTATGGTTACTAGCATTTTTTTGTAATTTAAAAGTGATTGGGTTTAGTTTGTGGTGGTAAGGGTTAGTTGGTGATGATTTAGAGTAGCCGAAGTAATTTAGGTGAGTCTGGCATAATTTGTTATGATTTGTACACCTTTTTTTGTAATTTTAAGATGATATGGTTTGGTTTGTTGTGGTAAGGGATAGTTGGGGGTGATTTACGGTAGCCGAAGTAATTTAGGTGAGTTTGGCATAGTTTGTTATGATTTGTACACCTTTTTTTGTAATTTTAAGATGATATGGTTTGGTTTGTTGTGGTAAGGGATAGTTGGGGGTGATTTACGTTAGCCGAATTAATTTAGGTGATTCTGGTATAGTTTGTTATGATTTTAAGCATTTTTTTGTAATTTTAAAGTGATTGGGTTTAGTTTGTTGCTGTAAAGTGTAGTTGGGGGTGATTTTTGATAGCCGAAGTAATTTAGGTGAGTTTGGCATAGTTTGCTACGGTTAGTAGCATTTTTTTGTAATTTTAAAGTGATTGGGTTTAGTTTGTTGTGGTAAGGGTTAGTTGGTGATGATTTATGGTAGCCGAAGTAATTTAGGTGAGTTTGGCATAATTTGCTATGGTTACTAGCATTTTTTTGTAATTTAAAAGTGATTGGGTTTAGTATGTTGTGGTAAGGGTTAGTTGGTGATGATTTAGAGTAGCCAAAGTAATTTAGGTGAGTCTGGCATAATTTGTTATGATTTGTACACCTTTTTTTGTAATTTTAAGATGATATGGTTTTTTTTGTTGTGGTAAGGGATAGTTGGGGGTGATTTACGGTAGCCGAAGTAATTTAGGTGAGTTTGGCATAGTTTGTTATGATTTGTACACCTTTTTTTGTAATTTTAAGATGATATGGTTTGGTTTGTTGTGGTAAGGGATAGTTGGGGGTGATTTACGGTAGCCGAAGTAATTTAGGTGATTCTGGTATAGTTTGTTATGATTTTTAGCATTTTTTTGTAATTTTAAATTGATTGGGCTTAGTTTGTTGCTGTAAAGTGTAGTTGGGGGTGATTTTTGATAGCCGAAGTAATTTAGGTGAGTTTGGCATAGTTTGCTATGGTTACTAGCATTTTTTTGTAATTTAAAAGTGATTGGGTTTAGTTTGGTGTGGTAAGGGTTAGTTGGTGATGATTTAGATTAGCCGAAGTAATTTAGGTGAGTCTGGCATAGTTTGTTATGATTTGTACACCTTTTTTTGTAATTTTAAGGTGATATGGTTTGGTTTGTTGTGGTAAGGGATAGTTGGGGGTGATTTACGTTAGCCGAAGTAATTTAGGTGATTCTGGTATAGTTTGTTATGATTTTAAGCATTTTTTTGTAATTTTAAAGTGATTGGGTTTCGTTTGTTGCTGTAAAGTGTAGTTGCGGGTGATTTTTGATAGCCGAAGTAATTTAGGTGAGTTTGGCATAGTTTGCTATGGTTAGTAGCATTTTTTTGTAATTTTAAAGTGATTGGGTTTAGTTTGTTGTGGTAAGGGTTAGTTGGTGATGATTTATGGTAGCCGAAGTAATTTAGGTGAGTTTGGCATAGTATGCTATGGTTACTAGCATTTTTTTGTAATTTAAAAGTGATTGGGTTTAGTTTGTTGTGGTAAGGGTTAGTTGGTGATGATTTAGAGTAGCCGAAGTAATTTAGGTGAGTCTGGCATAATTTGTTATGATTTGTACACCTTTTTTTGTAATTTTAAGATGATATGGTTTGGTTTGTTGTGGTAAGGGATAGTTGGGGGTGATTTACGGTAGCCGAAGTAATTTAGGTGATTCTGGTATAGTTTGTTAAGATTTTTAAAAATTTTTTGTAATTTTAAAGTGATTGGGCTTAGTTTGTTGCTGTAAAGTGTAGTTGGGTGTGATTTTTGATAGCCGAAGTAATTTAGGTGAGTTTGGCATAGTTTGCTATGGTTAGTAGCATTTTTTTGTAATTTAAAAGTGATTGGGTTTAGTTTGTTGTGGTAAGGTTTAGTTGGTGATAATTTATGGTAGCCGAAGTTATTTAGGTGAATTTGGCATAGTTTGCTATGGTTACTAGCATTTTTTTGTAATTTAAAAGTGATTGGGTTTAGTTTGTTGTGGTAAGGGTTAGTTGGTGATGATTTAGAGTAGCCGAAGTAATTTAGGTGAGTCTGGCATAATCAGTTATGATTTGTACACCTTTTTTTGTAATTTTAAGATGATATGGTTTGGTTTGTTGTGGTAAAGGATAGTTGGGGGTGATTTACGGTAGCTGAAGTAATTTAGGTGAATCTGGTATAGTTTGTTATGATTTTTAGAATTTTTTTGTAATTTTAAAGTGATTGGGCTTAGTTTGTTGCTGTAAAGTGTAGTTGGGGGTGATTTTTGATAGCCGAAGTAATTTAGGTGAGTTTGGCATAGTTTGCTATGGTTAGTAGCATTTTTTTGTAATTTAAAAGTGATAGGGTTTAGTTTGTTGTGGTAAGGGTAGTTAGTGATGATTTATGGTAGCGGAAGTAATTTAGGTGAGTTTGGCATAGTTTGCTATGGTTACTAGCATTTCTTTGTAATTTAAAAGTGATTGGGTTTAGTTTGTTGTGGTAAGGGTTAGTTGGTGATGATTTAGAGTAGCCGAAGTAATTTAGGTGAGTTTGGCATAGTTTGTTATGATTTGTACACCTTTTTTGTAATTTTAAGATGATATGGTTTGGTTTGTTGTGGTAAGGGATAGTTGGGGGTGATTTACGGTAGCCGAAGTAATTTAGGTGATTCTGGTATAGTTTGTTATGATTTTTAGCATATTTTTGTAATTTTAAATTGATTGGGCTTAGTTTGTTGCTGTAAAGTGTAGTTGGGGGTGATTTTTGATAGCCGAAGTAATTTAGGTGAGTTTGGCATAGTTTGCTATGGTTACTAGCATTTTTTTGTAATTTTAAAGTGATTGGGTTTAGTTTGTTGTGGTAAGGGTTAGTTGGTGATGATTTATGGTAGCCGAAGTAATTTAGGTGAGTTTGGCATAGTTTGCTATGGTTACTAGCATTTTTTTGTAATTTAAAAGTGATTGGGTTTAGTTTGTTGTGGTAAGGGTTAGTTGGTGATGATTTAGAGTAGCCGAAGTAATTTAGGTGAGTCTGGAATAGTTTGTTATGATTTTTACACCTTTTTTTGTAATTTTAGGATGATATGGTTTGGTTTGTTGTGGTAAGGGATAGTTGGGGGTGATTTACGGTAGCCGAAGTAATTTAGGTGATTCTGGTATAGTTTGTTATGATTTTTAGCATTTTTGTAATTTTAAAGTGATTGGGCTTAGTTTGTTGCTGTAAAGAGTAGTTGGGGGTGATTTTTGAAAGCCGAAGTAATTTTGGTGAGTTTGGCATAGTTTTCTATTGTTAGTAGCATTTTTTTGTAATTTAAAAGTGATTGGGTTTAGTTTGTTGTGGTAAGGGTTAGTTGGTGATGATTTATGGTAGCCGAAGTAATTTAGGTGAGTTTGGCATAGTTTGCTATGGTTACTAGCATTTTTTTGTAATTTAAAAGTGATTGGGTTTAGTTTATTGTGTTATAGGGTTAGTTCGTGATGATTTAGAGTAGCCGAAGTAATTTAGGTGAGTCTGGCATAGTTTGTTATGATTTGTACACCTTTTTTTGTAATTTTAGGATGATATGGTTTGGTTTGTTGTGGTAAGGGATAGTTGGGGGTGATTTACGGTAGCCGAAGTAATTTAGGTGATTCTGGTATAGTTTGTGATGATTTTTAGCATTTTTTTGTAATTTTAAAGTGATTGGGCTTAGTTTGTTGCTGTAAAGTGTAGCTGAGGGTGATTTTTGATAGCCGAAGTAATTTAGGTGAGTTTGGCATAGTTTGCTATGGTTAGTAGCATTTTTTTGTAATTTAAAAGTGATTGGGTTTAGTTTGTTGTGGTAAGGTTTAGTTGGTGATAATTTATGGTAGCCGAAGTTATTTAGGTGAATTTGGCATAGTTTGCTATGGTTACTAGCATTTTTTTGTAATTTAAAAGTGATTGGGTTTAGTTTGTTGTGGTAAGGGTTAGTTGGTGATGATTTAGAGTAGCCGAAGTAATTTAGGTGAGTCTGGCATAATCAGTTATGATTTGTACACCTTTTTTTGTAATTTTAAGATGATATGGTTTGGTTTGTTGTGGTAAAGGATAGTTGGGGGTGATTTACGGTAGCTGAAGTAATTTAGGTGAATCTGGTATAGTTTGTTATGATTTTTAGAATTTTTTTGTAATTTTAAAGTGATTGGGCTTAGTTTGTTGCTGTAAAGTGTAGTTGGGGGTGATTTTTGATAGCCGAAGTAATTTAGGTGAGTTTGGCATAGTTTGCTATGGTTAGTAGCATTTTTTTGTAATTTAAAAGTGATAGGGTTTAGTTTGTTGTGGTAAGGGTAGTTAGTGATGATTTATGGTAGCGGAAGTAATTTAGGTGAGTTTGGCATAGTTTGCTATGGTTACTAGCATTTCTTTGTAATTTAAAAGTGATTGGGTTTAGTTTGTTGTGGTAAGGGTTAGTTGGTGATGATTTAGAGTAGCCGAAGTAATTTAGGTGAGTTTGGCATAGTTTGTTATGATTTGTACACCTTTTTTGTAATTTTAAGATGATATGGTTTGGTTTGTTGTGGTAAGGGATAGTTGGGGGTGATTTACGGTAGCCGAAGTAATTTAGGTGATTCTGGTATAGTTTGTTATGATTTTTAGCATATTTTTGTAATTTTAAATTGATTGGGCTTAGTTTGTTGCTGTAAAGTGTAGTTGGGGGTGATTTTTGATAGCCGAAGTAATTTAGGTGAGTTTGGCATAGTTTGCTATGGTTACTAGCATTTTTTTGTAATTTTAAAGTGATTGGGTTTAGTTTGTTGTGGTAAGGGTTAGTTGGTGATGATTTATGGTAGCCGAAGTAATTTAGGTGAGTTTGGCATAGTTTGCTATGGTTACTAGCATTTTTTTGTAATTTAAAAGTGATTGGGTTTAGTTTGTTGTGGTAAGGGTTAGTTGGTGATGATTTAGAGTAGCCGAAGTAATTTAGGTGAGTCTGGAATAGTTTGTTATGATTTTTACACCTTTTTTTGTAATTTTAGGATGATATGGTTTGGTTTGTTGTGGTAAGGGATAGTTGGGGGTGATTTACGGTAGCCGAAGTAATTTAGGTGATTCTGGTATAGTTTGTTATGATTTTTAGCATTTTTGTAATTTTAAAGTGATTGGGCTTAGTTTGTTGCTGTAAAGAGTAGTTGGGGGTGATTTTTGAAAGCCGAAGTAATTTTGGTGAGTTTGGCATAGTTTTCTATTGTTAGTAGCATTTTTTTGTAATTTAAAAGTGATTGGGTTTAGTTTGTTGTGGTAAGGGTTAGTTGGTGATGATTTATGGTAGCCGAAGTAATTTAGGTGAGTTTGGCATAGTTTGCTATGGTTACTAGCATTTTTTTGTAATTTAAAAGTGATTGGGTTTAGTTTATTGTGTTATAGGGTTAGTTCGTGATGATTTAGAGTAGCCGAAGTAATTTAGGTGAGTCTGGCATAGTTTGTTATGATTTGTACACCTTTTTTTGTAATTTTAGGATGATATGGTTTGGTTTGTTGTGGTAAGGGATAGTTGGGGGTGATTTACGGTAGCCGAAGTAATTTAGGTGATTCTGGTATAGTTTGTGATGATTTTTAGCATTTTTTTGTAATTTTAAAGTGATTGGGCTTAGTTTGTTGCTGTAAAGTGTAGCTGAGGGTGATTTTTGATAGCCGAAGTAATTTAGGTGAGTCTGGCATAGTTTGCTATGTTTAGTAGCATTTTTTTGTAATTTAAAAGTGATAGGGTTTAGTTTGTTGTGGTAAGGGTAGTTGGTGATGATTTATGGTAGCGGAAGTAATTTAGGTGAGTTTGGCATAGTTTGCTATGGTTACTAGCATTTTTTTGTAATTTAAAAGTGATTGGGTTTAGTTTGTTGTGGTAAGGGTTAGTTGGTGATGATTTAGAGTAGCCGAAGTAATTTAGGTGAGTCTGGCATAATTATGATTTGTACACCTTTTTTTGTAATTTTAAGATGATATGGTTTGGTTTGTTGTGGTAAGGGATAGTTGGGGGTGATTTACGGTAGCCGAAGTAATTTAGGTGATTTTGGTATAGTTTGTTATGATTTTTAGCATTTTTTTGTAATTTTAAATTGATTGGGCTTAGTTTGTTGCTGCAAAGTGTAGTTGGGGGTGATTTTTGATAGCCGAAGTAATTTAGGTGAGTTTGGCATAGTTTGCTATGGTTACTAGCATTTTTTTGTAATTTAAAAGTGATTGGGTTTAGTTTGGTGTGGTAAGGGTTAGTTGGTGATGATTTAGATTAGCCGAAGTAATTTAGGTGAGTCTGGCATAGTTTGTTATGATTTGTACACCTTTTTTTGTAATTTTAAGATGATATGGTTTGGTTTGTTGTGGTAAGGGATAGTTGGGGGTGATTTACGGTAGCCGAAGTAATTTAGGTAATTCTTGTATAGTTTGTTATGATTTTTAGAATTTTTTTGTAATTTTAAAGTGATTGGGCTTAGTTTGTTGCTGTAAAGTGTAGTTGGGGGTGATTTTTGATAGCCGAAGTAATTTAGGTGACTTTGGCATAGTTTGCTATGATTAGTAGCATTTTTTTGTAATTTAAAAGTGATTAGGTTTAGTTTGTTGTGGTAAGGGTTAGTTGGTGATGATTTAGAGTAGCCGAAGTAATTTAGGTGATTCTGGCATAGTTTGTAATGATTTGTACACCATTTTTTGTAATTTTAAGATGATATGGTTTGGTTTGTTGTGGTAAGGGATAGTTGGGGGTGATTTACGGTAGTCGAAGTAATTTAAGTGATTCTGGTATAGTTTGTTATGATTTTTAGCATTTTTTTGTAATTTTAAAGTGATTGGGCTTAGTTTGTTGCTGTAAAGTGTAGTTGGGAGCGATTTTTGATAGCCGAAGTAATTTAGGTGAGTTTGGCATAGTTTGCTATGGTTAGTAACATTTTTTTGTAATTTAAAAGTGATTGGGTTTAGTTTGTTGTGGTAAGGGTTAGTTGGTGATGATTTATGGAAGCCGAAGTAATTTAGGTGAGTTTGGCATAGTTTGCTATAGTTACTAGCATTTTTTTGTAATTTAAAAGTGATTGGGTTTAGTTTGTTGTGGTAAGGGTTAGTTGGTGATGATTTAGAGTAGCCGAAGTAATTTAGGTGTGTCTGGCATAGTTTGTTATGATTTGTACACCTTTTTTTGTAATTTTAAGATAATATGGTTTGGTTTGTTGTGGTAAAGGATAGGTGGGGGTGATTTACGGTAGCCGAAGTAATTTAGGTGATTCTGGAATAGTTTGTTATGATTTTTAGCATTTTTTTGTAATATTAAAGTGATTGGGCTTAGTTTGTTGCCGTAAAGTGTAGTTGGGGGTGATTTTTGATAGCCGAAATAATTTAGGTGAGTTTGGCATTGTTTGCTATGGTTAGTAGCATTTTTTTGTAATTTAAAAGTGATTGGGTTTAGTTTGTTGTGGTAAGGGTTAGTTGGTGATTATTTATGGTAACCGAAGTAATTTAGGTGAGTTTGGCATAGTTTGCTATCGTTAGTAGCATTTTTTTGTAATTTAAAAGTGATTGGGTTTAGTTTGTTGTGGTAAAGGTTAGTTGGTGATGATTTAGAGTAGCCCAAGTAATTTAGGTGAGTCTGGCATAGTTTGTTATGATTTGTACAACTTTTTTTGTAATTTTAAGATGATATGGTTTGGTTTGTTGTGGTAAGGGATAGTTGGGGGTGATTTACGGTAGCCGAAGTAATTTAGGTGATTCTGGTATAGTTTGTTATTATTTTTAGCATTTTTTTGTAATTTTAAAGTGATTGGGCTTAGTTTGTTGCTGTAAAGTGTAGTTGGGGGTGATTTTTGATAGCTGAAGTAATTTAGGTGAGTTTGGCATAGTTTGCTATGGTTAGTAGCATTTTTTTGTAATTTAAAAGTGATTGGGTTTAGTTTGTTGTGGTAAGGGTTAGTTGGTGATGATTTATGGTAGCCGAAGTAATTTAGGTGAGTTTGGCATAGTTTGCTATGGTTACTAGCATTTTTTTGTAATTTAAAAGTGAATGGGTTTAGTTTGTTGTGGTAAGGGTTAGTTGGTGATGATTTAGAGTAGCCGAAGTAATTTAGGTCAGTCTGGCATAGTTTGTTATGATTTGTACACCTTTTTTTGTAATTTTAAGATGATATGGTTTGGTTTGTTGTGGTAAGGGATAGTTGGGGGTGATTTACGGTAGCCGAAGTAATTTAGGTGATTCTGGTATAGTTTGTTATGATTTTTAGCATTTTTTTGTAATTTTAAAGTGATTGGGCTTAGTTTGTTGCCGTAAAGTGTAGTTGGGGGTGATTTTTGATAGCCGAAGTAATTTAGGTGAGTTTGGCATTGTTTGCTATGGTTAGTAGCATTTTTTTGTAATTTAAAAGTGATTGGGTTTAGTTTGTTGTGGTAAGGGTTAGTTGGTGATGATTTAGAGTAGCCGAAGTAATTTAGGAGATTCTGGCATAGTTTGTTATGATTTGTACACCTTTTTTTGTAATTTTAAGGTGATATGGTTTGGTTTGTTGTGGTAAGGGATAGTTGGGGGTGATTTACGTTAGCCGAAGTAATTTAGGTGATTCTGGTATAGTTTGTTATGATTTTAAGCATTTTTTTGTAATTTTAAAGTGATTGGGTTTCGTTTGTTGCTGTAAAGTGTAGTTGCGGGTGATTTTTGATAGCCGAAGTAATTTAGGTGAGTTTGGCATAGTTTGCTATGGTTAGTAGCATTTTTTTGTAATTTTAAAGTGATTGGGTTTAGTTTGTTGTGGTAAGGGTTAGTTGGTGATGATTTATGGTAGCCGAAGTAATTTAGGTGAGTTTGGCATAGTATGCTATGGTTACTAGCATTTTTTTGTAATTTAAAAGTGATTGGGTTTAGTTTGTTGTGGTAAGGGTTAGTTGGTGATGATTTAGAGTAGCCGAAGTAATTTAGGTGAGTCTGGCATAATTTGTTATGATTTGTACACCTTTTTTTGTAATTTTAAGATGATATGGTTTGGTTTGTTGTGGTAAGGGATAGTTGGGGGTGATTTACGGTAGCCGAAGTAATTTAGGTGATTCTGGTATAGTTTGTTAAGATTTTTAAAAATTTTTTGTAATTTTAAAGTGATTGGGCTTAGTTTGTTGCTGTAAAGTGTAGTTGGGTGTGATTTTTGATAGCCGAAGTAATTTAGGTGAGTTTGGCATAGTTTGCTATGGTTAGTAGCATTTTTTTGTAATTTAAAAGTGATTGGGTTTAGTTTGTTGTGGTAAGGTTTAGTTGGTGATAATTTATGGTAGCCGAAGTTATTTAGGTGAATTTGGCATAGTTTGCTATGGTTACTAGCATTTTTTTGTAATTTAAAAGTGATTGGGTTTAGTTTGTTGTGGTAAGGGTTAGTTGGTGATGATTTAGAGTAGCCGAAGTAATTTAGGTGAGTCTGGCATAATCAGTTATGATTTGTACACCTTTTTTTGTAATTTTAAGATGATATGGTTTGGTTTGTTGTGGTAAAGGATAGTTGGGGGTGATTTACGGTAGCTGAAGTAATTTAGGTGAATCTGGTATAGTTTGTTATGATTTTTAGAATTTTTTTGTAATTTTAAAGTGATTGGGCTTAGTTTGTTGCTGTAAAGTGTAGTTGGGGGTGATTTTTGATAGCCGAAGTAATTTAGGTGAGTTTGGCATAGTTTGCTATGGTTAGTAGCATTTTTTTGTAATTTAAAAGTGATAGGGTTTAGTTTGTTGTGGTAAGGGTAGTTAGTGATGATTTATGGTAGCGGAAGTAATTTAGGTGAGTTTGGCATAGTTTGCTATGGTTACTAGCATTTCTTTGTAATTTAAAAGTGATTGGGTTTAGTTTGTTGTGGTAAGGGTTAGTTGGTGATGATTTAGAGTAGCCGAAGTAATTTAGGTGAGTTTGGCATAGTTTGTTATGATTTGTACACCTTTTTTGTAATTTTAAGATGATATGGTTTGGTTTGTTGTGGTAAGGGATAGTTGGGGGTGATTTACGGTAGCCGAAGTAATTTAGGTGATTCTGGTATAGTTTGTTATGATTTTTAACATATTTTTGTAATTTTAAATTGATTGGGCTTAGTTTGTTGCTGTAAAGTGTAGTTGGGGGTGATTTTTGATAGCCGAAGTAATTTAGGTGAGTTTGGCATAGTTTGCTATGGTTACTAGCATTTTTTTGTAATTTTAAAGTGATTGGGTTTAGTTTGTTGTGGTAAGGGTTAGTTGGTGATGATTTATGGTAGCCGAAGTAATTTAGGTGAGTTTGGCATAGTTTGCTATGGTTACTAGCATTTTTTTGTAATTTAAAAGTGATTGGGTTTAGTTTGTTGTGGTAAGGGTTAGTTGGTGATGATTTAGAGTAGCCGAAGTAATTTAGGTGAGTCTGGAATAGTTTGTTATGATTTTTACACCTTTTTTTGTAATTTTAGGATGATATGGTTTGGTTTGTTGTGGTAAGGGATAGTTGGGGGTGATTTACGGTAGCCGAAGTAATTTAGGTGATTCTGGTATAGTTTGTTATGATTTTTAGCATTTTTGTAATTTTAAAGTGATTGGGCTTAGTTTGTTGCTGTAAAGAGTAGTTGGGGGTGATTTTTGAAAGCCGAAGTAATTTTGGTGAGTTTGGCATAGTTTTCTATTGTTAGTAGCATTTTTTTGTAATTTAAAAGTGATTGGGTTTAGTTTGTTGTGGTAAGGGTTAGTTGGTGATGATTTATGGTAGCCGAAGTAATTTAGGTGAGTTTGGCATAGTTTGCTATGGTTACTAGCATTTTTTTGTAATTTAAAAGTGATTGGGTTTAGTTTGTTGTGTTATAGGGTTAGTTCGTGATGATTTAGAGTAGCCGAAGTAATTTAGGTGAGTCTGGCATAGTTTGTTATGATTTGTACACCTTTTTTTGTAATTTTAGGATGATATGGTTTGGTTTGTTGTGGTAAGGGATAGTTGGGGGTGATTTACGGTAGCCGAAGTAATTTAGGTGATTCTGGTATAGTTTGTGATGATTTTTAGCATTTTTTTGTAATTTTAAAGTGATTGGGCTTAGTTTGTTGCTGTAAAGTGTAGCTGAGGGTGATTTTTGATAGCCGAAGTAATTTAGGTGAGTCTGGCATAGTTTGCTATGTTTAGTAGCATTTTTTTGTAATTTAAAAGTGATAGGGTTTAGTTTGTTGTGGTAAGGGTAGTTGGTGATGATTTATGGTAGCGGAAGTAATTTAGGTGAGTTTGGCATAGTTTGCTATGGTTACTAGCATTTTTTTGTAATTTAAAAGTGATTGGGTTTAGTTTGTTGTGGTAAGGGTTAGTTGGTGATGATTTAGAGTAGCCGAAGTAATTTAGGTGAGTCTGGCATAATTATGATTTGTACACCTTTTTTTGTAATTTTAAGATGATATGGTTTGGTTTGTTGTGGTAAGGGATAGTTGGGGGTGATTTACGGTAGCCGAAGTAATTTAGGTGATTTTGGTATAGTTTGTTATGATTTTTAGCATTTTTTTGTAATTTTAAATTGATTGGGCTTAGTTTGTTGCTGCAAAGTGTAGTTGGGGGTGATTTTTGATAGCCGAAGTAATTTAGGTGAGTTTGGCATAGTTTGCTATGGTTACTAGCATTTTTTTGTAATTTAAAAGTGATTGGGTTTAGTTTGGTGTGGTAAGGGTTAGTTGGTGATGATTTAGATTAGCCGAAGTAATTTAGGTGAGTCTGGCATAGTTTGTTATGATTTGTACACCTTTTTTTGTAATTTTAAGATGATATGGTTTGGTTTGTTGTGGTAAGGGATAGTTGGGGGTGATTTACGGTAGCCGAAGTAATTTAGGTAATTCTTGTATAGTTTGTTATGATTTTTAGAATTTTTTTGTAATTTTAAAGTGATTGGGCTTAGTTTGTTGCTGTAAAGTGTAGTTGGGGGTGATTTTTGATAGCCGAAGTAATTTAGGTGACTTTGGCATAGTTTGCTATGATTAGTAGCATTTTTTTGTAATTTAAAAGTGATTAGGTTTAGTTTGTTGTGGTAAGGGTTAGTTGGTGATGATTTAGAGTAGCCGAAGTAATTTAGGTGATTCTGGCATAGTTTGTAATGATTTGTACACCATTTTTTGTAATTTTAAGATGATATGGTTTGGTTTGTTGTGGTAAGGGATAGTTGGGGGTGATTTACGGTAGTCGAAGTAATTTAAGTGATTCTGGTATAGTTTGTTATGATTTTTAGCATCTTTTTGTAATTTTAAAGTGATTGGGCTTAGTTTGTTGCTGTAAAGTGTAGTTGGGAGCGATTTTTGATAGCCGAAGTAATTTAGGTGAGTTTGGCATAGTTTGCTATGGTTAGTAACATTTTTTTGTAATTTAAAAGTGATTGGGTTTAGTTTGTTGTGGTAAGGGTTAGTTGGTGATGATTTATGGAAGCCGAAGTAATTTAGGTGAGTTTGGCATAGTTTGCTATAGTTACTAGCATTTTTTTGTAATTTAAAAGTGATTGGGTTTAGTTTGTTGTGGTAAGGGTTAGTTGGTGATGATTTAGAGTAGCCGAAGTAATTTAGGTGTGTCTGGCATAGTTTGTTATGATTTGTACACCTTTTTTTGTAATTTTAAGATAATATGGTTTGGTTTGTTGTGGTAAAGGATAGGTGGGGGTGATTTACGGTAGCCGAAGTAATTTAGGTGATTCTGGAATAGTTTGTTATGATTTTTAGCATTTTTTTGTAATTTTAAAGTGATTGGGCTTAGTTTGTTGCCGTAAAGTGTAGTTGGGGGTGATTTTTGATAGCCGAAATAATTTAGGTGAGTTTGGCATTGTTTGCTATGGTTAGTAGCATTTTTTTGTAATTTAAAAGTGATTGGGTTTAGTTTGTTGTGGTAAGGGTTAGTTGGTGATTATTTATGGTAACCGAAGTAATTTAGGTGAGTTTGGCATAGTTTGCTATCGTTAGTAGCATTTTTTTGTAATTTAAAAGTGATTGGGTTTAGTTTGTTGTGGTAAAGGTTAGTTGGTGATGATTTAGAGTAGCCCAAGTAATTTAGGTGAGTCTGGCATAGTTTGTTATGATTTGTACAACTTTTTTTGTAATTTTAAGATGATATGGTTTGGTTTGTTGTGGTAAGGGATAGTTGGGGGTGATTTACGGTAGCCGAAGTAATTTAGGTGATTCTGGTATAGTTTGTTATTATTTTTAGCATTTTTTTGTAATTTTAAAGTGATTGGGCTTAGTTTGTTGCTGTAAAGTGTAGTTGGGGGTGATTTTTGATAGCTGAAGTAATTTAGGTGAGTTTGGCATAGTTTGCTATGGTTAGTAGCATTTTTTTGTAATTTAAAAGTGATTGGGTTTAGTTTGTTGTGGTAAGGGTTAGTTGGTGATGATTTATGGTAGCCGAAGTAATTTAGGTGAGTTTGGCATAGTTTGCTATGGTTACTAGCATTTTTTTGAAATTTAAAAGTGAATGGGTTTAGTTTGTTGTGGTAAGGGTTAGTTGGTGATGATTTAGAGTAGCCGAAGTAATTTAGGTCAGTCTGGCATAGTTTGTTATGATTTGTACACCTTTTTTTGTAATTTTAAGATGATATGGTTTGGTTTGTTGTGGTAAGGGATAGTTGGGGGTGATTTACGGTAGCCGAAGTAATTTAGGTGATTCTGGTATAGTTTGTTATGATTTTTAGCATTTTTTTGTAATTTTAAAGTGATTGGGCTTAGTTTGTTGCCGTAAAGTGTAGTTGGGGGTGATTTTTGATAGCCGAAGTAATTTAGGTGAGTTTGGCATTGTTTGCTATGGTTAGTAGCATTTTTTTGTAATTTAAAAGTGATTGGGTTTAGTTTGTTGTGGTAAGGGTTAGTTGGTGATGATTTAGAGTAGCCGAAGTAATTTAGGAGATTCTGGCATAGTTTGTTATGATTTGTACACCTTTTTTTGTAATTTTAAGATGATATGGTTTGGTTTGTTGTGGTAAGGGATAGTTGGGGGTGATTTACGGTAGCCGAAGTAATTTAGGTGATTCTGGTATAGTTTGTTATGATTTTTAGCATTTTTTTGTAATTTTAAAGAGATTGGGCTTAGTTTGTTGCTGTAAAGTGAAGTTGGGAGTGATTTTTGATAGCCGAAGTAATTTAGGTGAGTTTGGCATAGTTTGCTATGGTTACTAGCATTTTTTTGTAATTTAAAAGTGATTGGGTTTAGTTTGTTGTGGTAAGGGTTAGTTGGTGATGATTTAGAGTAGCCGAAGTAATTTAGGTGAGTCTGGCATAGTTTGTTATGATTTGTACACCTTTTTTTGTAATTTTAAAATGATATGGTTTTGTTTGTTGTGGTAAGGGATAGTTGGGGGTGATTGACTTTAGCCGAAGTAATTTAGGTGATTCTGGTATAGTTTGTTAAGATTTTTAACATTTTTTTGTAATTTTAAAATGATTGGGTTAGTTTGTTGCTGTAAAGTGTAGTTGGGTGTGATTTTTGATAGCCGAAGTAATTTAGGTGAGTTTGGCATAGTTTGCTATGGTTACTAGCATTTTTTTGTAATTTAAAAGTGATTGGGTTTAGTTTGTTGTGGTAAGGGTTAGTTCGTGACGATTTAGAGTAGCCGAAGTAATTTAGGTGAGTCTGGCGTAGTTTGTTATGATTTGTACACCTTTTTTTGTAATTTTAAAATAATATGGTTTGGTTTGTTGTGGTAAGGGATAGTTGGGGGTGATTTACGGTAGCCGAAGTAATTTAAGTGATTCTGGTATAGTTTGTTATGATTTTTAGCATTTTTTTGTAATTTTAAAGTGATTGGGCTTAGTTTGTTGCTGTAAAGTGTTGTTGGGGGTGATTTTTGATAGCCGAAGTAATTTAGGTGAGATTGGCATAGTTTGCTATGGTTAGTAGCATTTTTTTGTAATTTAAAAGTGATAGGGTTTAGTTTGTTGTGGTAAGGGTAGTTGGTGATGATTTATGGTAGCGGAAGTAATTTAGGTGAGTTTGGCATAGTTTGCTATGGTTACTAGCATTTCTTTGTAATTTAAAAGTGATTGGGTTTAGTTTGTTGTGGTAAGGGTTAGTTGGTGATGATTTAGAGTAGCCGAAGTAATTTAGGTGAGTGTGGCATAGTTTGTTATGATTTGTACACCTTTTTTTGTAATTTTAAGATGATATGGTTTGGTTTGTTGTGGTAAGGGATAGTTGGGGGTGATTTACGGTAGCCGAAGTAATTTAAGTGATTCTGGTATAGTTTGTTATGATTTTTAGCATTTTTTTGTAATTTTAAAGTGATTGGGCTTAGTTTGTTGCTGTAAAGTGTAGTTGGGGGTGATTTTTGATAGCCGAAGTAATTTAGGTGACTTTGGCATAGTTTGCTATGATTAGTAGCATTTTTTTGTAATTTTAAAGTGATTAGGTTTAGTTTGTTGTGGTAAGGGTTAGTTGGTGATGATTTATGGTAGCCGAAGTAATTTAGGTGAGTTTGGCATAGTTTGCTATCGTTAGTAGCATTTTTTTGTAATTTAAAAGTGATTGGGTTTAGTTTGTTGTGGTAAGGGTTAGTTGGTGATGATTTAGAGTAGCCGAAGTAATTTAGGTGAGTCTGGCATAATTTGTTATGATTTGTACACCTTTTATTGTAATTTTAAGATGATATGGTTTTTTTTGTTGTGGTAAGGGATAGTTGGGGGTGATTTACGGTAGCCGAAGTAATTTAGGTGAGTTTGGCATAGTTTGTTATGATTTGTACACCTTTTATTGTAATTTTAAGATGATATGGTTTGGTTTGTTGTGGTAAGGGATAGTTGGGGGTGATTTACGGTAGCCGAAGTAATTTAGGTGATTCTGGTATAGTTTGTTATGATTTTTAGCATTTTTTTGTAATTTTAAATTGATTGGGCTTAGTTTGTTGCTGTAAAGTGTAGTTGGGGGTGATTTTTGATAGCCGAAGTAATTTAGGTGAGTTTGGCATAGTTTGCTATGGTTACTAGCATTTTTTTGTAATTTAAAAGTGATTGGGTTTAGTTTGGTGTGGTAAGGGTTAGTTGGTGATGATTTAGATTAGCCGAAGTAATTTAGGTGAGTCTGGCATAGTTTGTTATGATTTGTACACCTTTTTTTGTAATTTTAAGGTGATATGGTTTGGTTTGTTGTGGTAAGGGATAGTTGGGGGTGATTTACGTTAGCCGAAGTAATTTAGGTGATTCTGGTATAGTTTGTTATGATTTTAAGCATTTTTTTGTAATTTTAAAGTGATTGGGTTTCGTTTGTTGCTGTAAAGTGTAGTTGCGGGTGATTTTTGATAGCCGAAGCAATTTAGGTGAGTTTGGCATAGTTTGCTATGGTTAGTAGCATTTTTTTGTAATTTTAAAGTGATTGGGTTTAGTTTGTTGTGGTAAGGGTTAGTTGGTGATGATTTATGGTAGCCGAAGTAATTTAGGTGAGTTTGGCATAGTTTGCTATGGTTACTAGCATTTTTTTGTAATTTAAAAGTGATTGGGTTTAGTTTGTTGTGGTAAGGGTTAGTTGGTGATGATTTAGAGTAGCCGAAGTAATTTAGGTGAGTCTGGCATAATTTGTTATGATTTGTACAACTTTTTTTGTAATTTTAAGATGATATGGTTTGGTTTGTTGTGGTAAGGGATAGTTGGGGGTGATTTACGGTAGCCGAAGTAATTTAGGTGATTCTGGTATAGTTTGTTAAGATTTTTAAAAATTTTTTGTAATTTTAAAGTGATTGGGCTTAGTTTGTTGCTGTAAAGTGTAGTTGGGTGTGATTTTTGATAGCCGAAGTAATTTAGGTGAGTTTGGCATAGTTTGCTATGGTTAGTAGCATTTTTTTGTAATTTAAAAGTGATTGGGTTTAGTTTGTTGTGGTAACTTTTAGTTGGTGATAATTTATGGTAGCCGAAGTTATTTAGGTGAATTTGGCATAGTTTGCTATGGTTACTAGCATTTTTTTGTAATTTAAAAGTGATTGGGTTTAGTTTGTTGTGGTAAGGGTTAGTTGGTGATGATTTAGAGTAGCCGAAGTAATTTAGGTGAGTCTGGCATAATCAGTTATGATTTGTACACCTTTTTTTGTAATTTTAAGATGATATGGTTTGGTTTGTTGTGGTAAGGGATAGTTGGGGGTGATTTACGGTAGCTGAAGTAATTTAGGTGAATCTGGTATAGTTTGTTATGATTTTTAGCATTTTTTTGTAATTTTAAAGTGATTGGGCTTAGTTTGTTGCTGTAAAGTGTAGTTGGGGGTGATTTTTGATAGCCGAAGTAATTTAGGTGAGGTTGGCATAGTTTGCTATGGTTAGTAGCATTTTTTTGTAATTTAAAAGTGATAGGGTTTAGTTTGTTGTGGTAAGGGTAGTTAGTGATGATTTATGGTAGCGGAAGTAATTTAGGTGAGTTTGGCATAGTTTGCTATGGTTACTAGCATTTCTTTGTAATTTAAAAGTGATTGGGTTTAGTTTGTTGTGGTAAGGGTTAGTTGGTGATGATTTAGAGTAGCCGAAGTAATTTAGGTGAGTTTGGCATAGTTTGTTATGATTTGTACACCTTTTTTGTAATTTTAAGATGATATGGTTTGGTTTGTTGTGGTAAGGGATAGTTGGGGGTGATTTACGGTAGCCGAAGTAATTTAGGTGATTCTGGTATAGTTTGTTATGATTTTTAGCATATTTTTGTAATTTTAAATTGATTGGGCTTAGTTTGTTGCTGTAAAGTGTAGTTGGGGGTGATTTTTGATAGCCGAAGTAATTTAGGTGAGTTTGGCATAGTTTACTATGGTTACTAGCATTTTTTTGTAATTTAAAAGTGATTGGGTTTAGTTTGGTGTCGTAAGGGTTAGTTGGTGATGATTTAGATTAGCCGAAGTAATTTAGGTGAGTCTGGCATAGTTTGTTATGATTTGTACACCTTTTTTTGTAATTTTAAGATGATATGGTTTGGTTTGTTGTGGTAAGGGATAGTTGGGGGTGATTTACGTTAGCCGAAGTAATTTAGGTGATTCTGGTATAGTTTGTTATGATTTTAAGCATTTTTTTGTAATTTTAAAGTGATTGGGTTTAGTTTGTTGCTGTAAAGAGTAGTTGGGGGTGATTTTTGATAGCCAAAGTAATTTAGGTGAATTTGGCATAGTTTGCTATGGTTAGTAGCATTTTTTTGTAATTTTAAAGTGATTGGGTTTAGTTTGTTGTGGTAAGGGTTAGTTGGTGATGTTTTATGGTAGCCGAAGTAATTTAGGTGAGTTTGGCATAGTTTGCTATGGTTACTAGCATTTTTTTGTAATTTAAAAGTGATTGGGTTTAGTTTGTTGTGGTAAGGGTTAGTTGGTGATGATTTAGAGTAGCCGAAGTAATTTAGGTGAGTCTGGAATAGTTTGTTATGATTTTTACACCTTTTTTTGTAATTTTAGGATGATATGGTTTGGTTTGTTGTGGAAAGGGATAGTTAGGGGTGATTTACGGTAGCCGAAGTAATTTAGGTGATTCTGGTATAGTTTGTTATGATTTTTAGCATTTTTGTAATTTTAAAGTGATTGGGCTTAGTTTGTTGCTGTAAAGAGTAGTTGGGGGTGATTTTTGAAAGCCGAAGTAATTTTGGTGAGTTTGGCATAGTTTTCTATTGTTAGTAGCATTTTTTTGTAATTTAAAAGTGATTGGGTTTAGTTTGTTGTGGTAAGGGTTAGTTGGTGATGATTTATGGTAGCCGAAGTAATTTAGGTGAGTTTGGCATAGTTTGCTATGGTTACTAGCATTTTTTTGTAATTTAAAAGTGATTGGGTTTAGTTTGTTGTGTTATAGGGTTAGTTCGTGATGATTTAGAGTAGCCGAAGTAATTTAGGTGAGTCTGGCATAGTTTGTTATGATTTGTACACCTTTTTTTGTAATTTTAGGATGATATGGTTTGGTTTGTTGTGGTAAGGGATAGTTGGGGGTGATTTACGGTAGCCGAAGTAATTTAAGTGATTCTGGTATAGTTTTTGATGATTTTTAGCATTTTTTTGTAATTTTAAAGTGATTGGGCTTAGTTTGTTGCTGTAAAGTGTAGCTGAGGGTGACTTTTGATAGCCGAAATAATTTAGGTGAGTTTGGCATAGTTTGCTATGTTTAGTAGCATTTTTTTGTAATTTAAAAGTGATAGGGTTTAGTTTGTTGTGGTAAGGGTAGTTGGTGATGATTTATGGTAGCGGAAGTAATTTAGGTGAGTCTGGCATAATTTGTTATGATTTGTACACCTTTTTTTGTAATTTTAAGATGATATGGTTTGGTTTGTTGTGGTAAGGGATAGTTGGGGGTGATTTACGGTAGCCGAAGTAATTTAGGTGATTCTGGTATAGTTTGTGATGATTTTTAGTATTTTTTTGTAATTTTAAAGTGATTGGGCTTAGTTTGTTGCTGTAAAGTGTAGCTGAGGGTGATTTTTGATAGCCGAAGTAATTTAGGTGAGTTTGGCATAGTTTGCTATGGTTAGTAGCATTTTTTTGTAATTTTAAAGTGATTGGGTTTAGTTGGTTGTGGTAAGGGTTAGTTGGTGATGATTTATGGTAGCCGAAGTAATTTAGGTGAGTTTGGCATAGTTTGCTATGGTTACTAGCATTTTTTTGTAATTTAAAAGTGATTAGGTTTAGTTTGTTGTGGTAAGGGTTAGTTGGTGATGATTTAGAGTAGCCGAAGTAATTTAGGTGAGTCTGGCATAGTTTGTTATGATTTGTACACCTTTTTTTGTAATTTTAGGATGATATGGTTTGGTTTGTTGTGGTAAGGGATAGTTGGGGGTGATTTACGGTAGCCGAAGTAATTTAGGTGATTCTGGTATAGTTTGTTATGATTTTTAGCATTTTTGTAATTTTAAAGTGATTGGGCTTAGTTTGTTGCTGTAAAGAGTAGTTGGGGGTGATTTTTGAAAACCGAAGTAATTTTGGTGAGTTTGGCATAGTTTTCTATTGTTAGTAGCATTTTTTTGTAATTTAAAAGTGATTGGGTTTAGTTTGTTGTGGTAAGGGTTAGTTGGTGATGATTTATGGTAGCCGAAGTAATTTAGGTGAGTTTGGCATAGTTTGCTATGGTTACTAGCATTTTTTTGTAATTTAAAAGTGATTGGGTTTAGTTTGTTGTGGTAAGGGTTAGTTCGTGATGATTTAGAGTAGCCGAAGTAATTTAGGTGAGTCTGGCATAGTTTGTTATGATTTGTACACCTTTTTTTGTAATTTTAGGATGATATGGTTTGGTTTGTTGTGGTAAGGGATAGTTGGGGGTGATTTACGGTAGCCGAAGTAATTTAGGTGATTCTGGTATAGTTTGTGATGATTTTTAGCACTTTTTTGTAATTTTAAAGTGATTGGGCTTAGTTTGTTGCTGTAAAGTGTAGCTGAGGGTGATTTTTGATAGCCGAAGTAATTTAGGTGAGTTTGGCATAGTTTGCTATGTTTAGTAGCATTTTTTTGTAATTTAAAAGTGATAGGGTTTAGTTTGTTGTGGTAAGGGTAGTTGGTGATGATTTATGGTAGCGGAAGTAATTTAGGTGAGTTTGGCATAGTTTGCTATGGTTACTAGCATTTTTTTGTAATTTAAAAGTGATTGGGTGTAGTTTGTTGTGGTAAGGGTTAGTTGGTGATGATTTAGAGTAGCCGAAGTAATTTAGGTGAGTCTGGCATAATTTGTTATGATTTGTACACCTTTTTTTGTAATTTTAAGATGATATGGTTTGGTCTGTTGTGGTAAGGGATAGTTGGGGGTGATTTACGTTAGCCGAAGTAATTTAGGTGATTCTGGTATAGTTTGTTAAGATTTTTAACATTTTTTTGTAATTTTAAAATGATTGGGCTTAGTTTGTTGCTGTAAAGTGTAGTTGGGTGTGATTTTTGATAGCCGAAGTAATTTAGGTGAGTTTGGCATAGTTTGCTATGGTTACTAGCATTTTTTTGTAATTTAAAAGTGATTGGGTTTAGTTTGTTGTGGTAAGGGTTAGTTCGTGATGATTTAGAGTAGCCGAAGTAATTTAGGTGAGTCTGGCATAGTTTGTTATGATTTGTACACCTTTTTTTGTAATTTTAAAATAATATGGTTTGGTTTGTTCTGGTAAGGGATAGTTGGGGGTGATTTACGGTAGCCAAAGTAATTTAGGTGATTCTGGTATAGTTTGTTATGATTTTTAGCATTTTTTTGTAATTTTAAAGTGATTGGGCTTAGTTTGTTGCTGTAAAGTGTAGTTGGGGGTGATTTTTGATAGCCGAAGTAATTTAGGTGAGATTGGCATAGTTTGCTATGGTTAGTAGCATTTTTTTGTAATTTAAAAGTGATAGGGTTTAGTTTGTTGTGGTAAGGGTAGTTGGTGATGATTTATGGTAGCGGAAGTAATTTAGGTGAGTTTGGCATAGTTTGCTATGGTTACTAGCATTTCTTTGTAATTTAAAAGTGATTGGGTTTAGTTTGTTGTGGTAAGGGTTAGTTGGTGATGATTTAGAGTAGCCGAAGTAATTTAGGTGAGTTTGGCATAGTTTGTTATGATTTGTACACCTTTTTTTGTAATTTTAAGATGATATGGTTTGGTTTGTTGTGGTAAGGGATAGTTGGGGGTGATTTACGGTAGCCGAAGTAATTTAGGTGATTTTGGTATAGTTTGTTATGATTTTTAGCATTTTTTTGTAATTTTAAATTGATTGGGCTTAGTTTGTTGCTGCAAAGTGTAGTTGGGGGTGATTTTTGATAGCCGAAGTAATTTAGGTGAGTTTGGCATAGTTTGCTATGGTTACTAGCATTTTTTTGTAATTTAAAAGTGATTGGGTTTAGTTTGGTGTGGTAAGGGTTAGTTGGTGATGATTTAGAGTAGCCGAAGTAATTTAGGTGAGTCTGGCATAGTTTGTAATGATTTGTACACCTTTTTTTGTAATTTTAAGATGATATGGTTTGGTTTGTTGTGGTAAGGGATAGTTGGGGGTGATTTACGGTAGTCGAAGTAATTTAAGTGATTCTGGTATAGTTTGTTATGATTTTTAGCATTTTTTTGTAATTTTAAAGTGATTGGGCTTAGTTTGTTGCTGTAAAGTGTAGTTGGGAGCGATTTTTGATAGCCGAAGTAATTTAGGTGAGTTTGGCATAGTTTGCTATGGTTAGTAGCATTTTTTTGTAATTTAAAAGTGATTGGGTTTAGTTTGTTGTGGTAAGGGTTAGTTGGTGATGATTTATGGAAGCCGAAGTAATTTATGTGAGTTTGGCATAGTTTGCTATAGTTACTAGCATTTTTTTGTAATTTAAAAGTGATTGGGTTTAGTTTGTTGTGGTAAGGGTTAGTTGGTGTTGATTTAGAGTAGCCGAAGTAATTTAGGTGAGTCTGGCATAGTTTGTTATGATTTGTACACCTTTTTTTGTAATTTTAAGATGATATAGTTTGGTTTGTTGTGGTAAGGGATAGTTGGGGGTGATTTACGATAGCCGAAGTAATTTAGGTAATTCTTGTATAGTTTGTTATGATTTTTAGCATTTTTTTGTAATTTTAAAGTGATTGGGCTTAGTTTGTTGCTGTAAAGTGTAGTTAGGGGTGATTTTTGATAGCCGAAGTAATTTAGGTGAGTTTGGCATAGTTTGCTATGGTTACTAGCATTTTTTTGTAATTTAAAAGTGATTGGGTTTAATTTGTTGTGGTAAGGGTTAGTTGGTGATGGTTTAGAGTAGCCGAAATAATTTAGGTGAGTCTGGCATAGTTTGTTATGATTTGTACACCTTTTTTTGTAATTTTAAGATGATATGGTTTGGTTTGTTGTGGTAAGGGATAGTTGAAAGTGATTTACGGTAGCCGAAGTAATTTAGGTGATTCTGGTATAGTTTGTTATGATTTTTAGCATTTTTTTGTAATTTTAAAGTGATTGGGCTTAGTTTGTTGCTGTAAAGTGAAGTTGGGAGTGATTTTTGATAGCCGAAGTAATTTAGGTGAGTTTGGCATAGTTTGCTATGGTTACTAGCATTTTTTTGTAATTTAAAAGTGATTGGGTTTAGTTTGTTGTGGTAAGGGTTAGTTGGTGATGATTTATGGTAGCCGAAGTAATTTAGGTGCGTTTGGCATAGTTTGCTATGGTTACTAGCATTTTTTTTGTAATTTAAAAGTGAATGGGTTTAGTTTGTTGTGGTAAGGGTTAGTTGGTGATGATTTAGAGTAGCCGAAGTAATTTAGGTCAGTCTGGCATAGTTTGTTATGATTTGTACACCTTTTTTTGTAATTTTAAGATGATATGATTTGGTTTGTTGTGGTAAGGGATAGTTGGGGGTGATTTACGGTAGCCGAAGTAATTTAGGTGATTCTGGTATAGTTTGTTATGATTTTTAGCATTTTTTTGTAATTTTAAAGTGATTGGGCTTAGTTTGTTGCCGTAAAGTGTAGTTGGCGGTTATTTTTGATAGCCGAAGTAATTTAGGTGAGTTTGGCATTGTTTGCTATGGTTAGTAGCATTTTTTTGTAATTTAAAAGTGATTGGGTTTAGTTTGTTGTGGTAAGGGTTAGTTGGTGATGATTTAGAGTAGCCGAAGTAATTTAGGAGATTCTGGCATAGTTTGTTATGATTTGTACACCTTTTTTTGTAATTTTAAGATGATATGGTTTGGTTTGTTGTGGTAAGGGATAGTTGGGGGTGATTTACGGTAGCCGAAGTAATTTAGGTGATTCTGGTATAGTTTGTTATGATTTTTAGCATTTTTTTGTAATTTTAAAGTGATTGGGCTTAGTTTGTTGCTGTAAAGTGAAGTTGGGAGTGATTTTTGATAGCCGAAGTAATTTAGGTGAGTTTGGCATAGTTTGCTATGGTTACTAGCATTTTTTTGTAATTTAAAAGTGATTGGGTTTAGTTTGTTGTGGTAAGGGTTAGTTGGTGATGATTTAGAGTAGCCGAAGTAATTTAGGTGAGTCTGGCATAGTTTGTTATGATTTGTACACCTTTTTTTGTTATTCTAAGATAATATGGTTTGGTTTGTTGTGGTAAGGGATAGTTGGGGGTGATTGACGTTAGCCGAAGTAATTTAGGTGATTCTGGTATAGTTTGTTATGATTTTTAGCATTTTTTTGTAATTTTAAAGTGATTGGGCTTAGTTTGTTGCTGTAAAGTGTAGTTGGGAGTGATTTTTGATAGCCGAAGTAATTTAGGTGAGTTTGGCATAGTTTGCTATGGTTAGTAGCATTTTTTTGTAATTTAAAAGTGATTGGGTTTAGTTTGTTGTGGTAAGAGTTAGTTGGTGATGATTTATGGTAGCCGCAGTAATTTAGGTGAGTTTGGCATAGTTTGCTATGGTTACTAGCATTTTTTTGTAATTTAAAATTGATTGGGTTTAGTTTGTTGTGGTAAGGGTTAGTTGGTGATGATTTAGAGTAGCCGAAGTAATTTAGATGAGTCTGGCATAGTTTGTTATGATTTGTACACCTTTTTTTGTAATTTTAAGATGATATGGTTTGGTTTGTTGTGGTAAGGGATAGTTGAGGGTGATTTACGGTAGCCGAAGTAATTTAGGTGATTCTGGTATAGTTTGTTATGATTTTTAGCATTTTTTTGTAATTTTAAAATGATTGGGCTTAGTTTGTTGTGGTAAGGGTTAGTTGGTGATGATTTATGGTAACCGAAGTAATTTAGGTGAGTTTGGCATAGTTTGCTATGGTTAGTAGCATTTTTTTGTAATTTAAAAGTGATTGGGTTTAGTTTGTTGTGGTAAGAGTTAGTTGGTGATGATTTATGGTAGCCGCAGTAATTTAGGTGAGTTTGGCATAGTTTGCTATGGTTACTAGCATTTTTTTGTAATTTAAAAGTGATTGGGTTTAGTTTGTTGTGGTAAGGGTTAGTTGGTGTTGATTTAGAGTAGCCGAAGTAATTTAGGTGAGTCTGGCATAATTTGTTATGATTTGTACACCTTTTTTTGTAATTTTAAGATGATATAGTTTGGTTTGTTGTGGTAAGGGATAGTTGGGGGTGATTTACCATAGCCGAAGTTATTTAGGTAATTCTTGTATAGTTTGTTATGATTTTAAGCATTTTTTTGTAATTTTAAAGTGATTGGGCTTAGTTTGTTGCTGTAAAGTGTAGTTGGGGGTGATTTTTGATAGCCGAAGTAATTTAGGTGAGTTTGGCATAGTTTGCTATGGTTACTAGCATTTTTTTGTAATTTAAAAGTGATTGGGTTTAATTTGTTGTGGTAAGGGTTAGTTGGTGATGATTTAGAGTAGCCGAAATAATTTAGGTGAGTCTGGCATAGTTTGTTATGATTTGTACACCTTTTTTTGTAATTTTAAGATGATATGGTTTGGTTTGTTGTGGTAAGGGATAGTTGAGGGTGATTTACGGTAGCCGAAGTAATTTAGGTGATTCTGGTATAGTTTGTTATGATTTTTAGCATTTTTTTGTAATTTTAAAGTGATCGGGCTTAGTTTGTTGCTGTAAAGTGTAGTTGAAGGTGATTTTTGATAGCCGAAGTAATTTAGGTGAGTTTGACATAGTTTGCTATGGTTAGTAGCATTTTTTTATAATTTAAAAGTGATTGGGTTTAGTTTGTTGTGGTAAGGGTTAGTTGGTGATGATATATGGTAGCCAAAGTAGTTTAGGTGAGTTTGGCATAGTTTGCTATGGTTACTAGCATTTTTTTGTAATTTAAAAGTGATTGGGTTTAGTTTGTTCTGGTAAGGGTTAGTTGGTGATGATTTAGAGTAGCCGAAGTAACTTAGGTGAATCTGGCATAGTTTGTTATGATTTGTACACCTTTTTTTGTAATTTTAAGATGATATGGTTTGGTTTGTTGTGGTAAGGGATAGTTGGGGGTGATTTACGGTAGCCGAAGTAATTTAGGTGATTCTGGTATAGTTTGTTATGATTTTTAGCATTTTTTTGTAATTTTAAAGTGATTGGGCTGAGTTTGTTGCTGTAATGTGTAGTTGGGGGTGATTTTTGATAGCCGAAGTAATTTAGGTGAATTTGGCATAGTTTGCTATCGTTAGTAGAATTTTTTTGTAATTTAAAAGTGATTGGGTTTAGTTTGTTGTGGTAAGGGTTAGTTGGTAATGATTTATGGTAGCAGAAGTAATTTAGGTGAGTTTGGCATAGTTTGCAATGGTTACTAGCAATTTTTTGTAATTTAAAAGTGATTGGGTTTAGTTTGTTGTGGTAAGGGTTAGTTGGTGATGATTTAGAGTAGCCGAAGTAATTTAGGTGAGTCTGGCATACTTTGTTATGATTTGTACACTTTTTTTTGTAATTTTAAGATGATATGGTTTGGTTTGTTGTGGTAAGGGATAGTTGGGGGTGATTTACGGTAGCCGAAGTAATTTAGGTGATTCTGGTATAGTTTGTTATGATTTTTATCATTTTTTTGTAATTTTAAAGTGATTGGGCTTAGTTTGTTGCTGTAAAGTGTAGTTGGGGGTGATTTTTGATAGCTGAAGTAATTTAGGTGAGTTTGGCATAGTTTGCTATGGTTAGTAGCATTTTTTTGTAATTTAAAAGTGATTGGGTTTAGTTTGTTGTTGTAAGGGTTAATTGGTGATAATTTATGGTAGCCGAAGTAATTTAGGTGAGTTTGGCATAGTTTGCTATGGTTACTATCATTTTTTTGTAATTTAAAAGTGATTGGGTTTAGTTTGTTCTGGTAAGGGTTAGTTGGTGATGATTTAGAGTAGCCGAAGTAACTTAGGTGAGTCTGGCATAGTTTGTTATGATTTGTACACCTTTTTTTGTAATTTTAAGATGATATGGTTTGGTTTGTTGTGGTAAGGGATAGTTGGGGGTGATTTACGGTAGCCGAAGTAATTTAGGTGATTCTGGTATATTTTGTTATGATTTTTAGCATTTTTTTGTAATTTTAAAGAGATTGGGCTTAGTTTGTTGCTGTAAAGTGTAGTTGGGGGTGATTTTTGATAGCCGAAGTAATTTAGGTGAGTTTGACATAGTTTGCTATGGTTAGTAACACTTTTTTGTAATTTAAAAGTGATTGGGTTTAGTTTGTTGTGGTAAAGTTTAGTTGGTGATGATTTAGAGTAGCCGAAGTAATTTAGGTGAGTCTGGCATAGTTTGTTATGATTTGTACACCTTTTTTTGTAATTTTAAGATGATATGGTTTGGTTTGTTGTGGTAAGAAATAGTTGGGGGTGATTTACGGTAGCCGAAGTAATTTAGGTGATTCTGGTATAGTTTGTTATGATTTTTAGCATTTTTTTGTAATTTTAAAGTGATTGGGCTTAGTTTGTTGCTGTAAAGTGTAGTTGAAGGTGATTTTTGATAGCCGAAGTAATTTAGGTGAGTTTGACATAGTTTGCTATGGTTAGTAGCATTTTTTTATAATTTAAAAGTGATTGGGTTTAGTTTGTTGTGGTAAGGGTTAGTTGGTGATGATATATGGTAGCCGAAGTAGTTTAGGTGAGTTTGGCATAGTTTGCTATGGTTACTAGCATTTTTTTGTAATTTAAAAGTGATTGGGTTTAGTTTGTTGTGGTAAGGGTTAGTTGGTGATGATTTAGAGTAGCCGAAGTAATTTAGGTGAGTCTGGCATAGTTTATTATGATTTGTACAACTTTTTTTGTAATTTTAAGATGATATGGTTTGGTTTGTTGTGGTAAGGGTTAGTTGGGGGTGATTTACGGTAGCCGAAGTAATTCAGGTGACTCTGGTATAGTTTGTTATGATTTTTAGCATTTTTTTGTAATTTTAAAGTGATTGGGCTTAGTTTGTTGCTGTAAAGTGTAGTTGGGTGTGATTTATAGTAACCGAAGTAATTTAGGTGAGTTTGGCATAGTTTGCTATGGTTACTAGCATTTTTTTGTAATTTAAAAGTGATTGGGTTTAGTTTGTTGTGGTAAGGGTTAGTTGGTGATGATTTAGAGTAGTCGAAGTAATTTAGGTGAGTCTGGCATAGTTTGTTATGATTTGTACACCTTTTTTTGTAATTTTAAGATGATATGGTTTGGTTTGTTTTGGTAAGAAATAGTTGGGGGTGATTTACGGTAGCCGAAGTAATTTAGGTGATTCTGGTATAGTTTGTTATGATTTTTAGCATTTTTTTGTAATTTTAAAGTGATTGGGCTTAGTTTGTTGCTGTAAAGTGTAGTTGAAGGTGATTTTTGATAGCCGAAGTAATTTAGGTGAGTTTGACATAGTTTGCTATGGTTAGTAGCATTTTTTTATAATTTAAAAGTGATTGGGTTTAGTTTGTTGTGGTAAGGGTTAGTTGGTGATGATATATGGTAGCCGAAGTAGTTTAGGTGAGTTTGGCATAGTTTGCTATGGTTACTAGCATTTTTTTGTAATTTAAAAGTGATTGGGTTTAGTTTGTTGTGGTAAGGGTTAGTTGGTGATGATTTTGAGTAGCCGAAGTAATTTAGGTGAGTCTGGCATAGTTTATTATGATTTGTACAACTTTTTTTGTAATTTTAAGATGATATGGTTTGGTTTGTTGTGGTAAGGGTTAGTTGGGGGTGATTTACGGTAGCCGAAGTAATTCAGGTGACTCTGGTATAGTTTGTTATGATTTTTAGCATTTTTTTGTAATTTTAAAGTGATTGGGCTTAGTTTGTTGCTGTAAAGTGTTGTTGGGGGTGATTTTTGATAGCCGAAGTAATTTAGGTGAGTTTGGCATAGTTTTTTATGGTTAGTAGCATTTTTTTGTAATTTAAAAGTGATTGGGTTTAGTTAGTTGTGGTAAGGGTTAGTTGGTGATGATTTATGGTAGCCGAAGTAATTTAGGTGAGTTTGGCATAGTTTGCTATAGTTATTAGCATTTTTTGTAATTTAAAAGTGATTGGGTTTAGTTTGTTGTGGTAAGGGTTAGTTGGTGATGATTTAGAGTAGCTTAAGTAATTTAGGTAAGTCTGGCATAGTTTGTTATGATTTGTACACTTTTTTTTGTAATTTTAAGATGATATGGTTTGGTTTGTTGTGGTAAGGGATAGTTGGGGGTGATTTACGGTAGCCGAAGTAATTTAGGTGATTCTGGTATAGTTTGTTGAGATTTTTTAGCATGTTTTTGTAATTTTAAAGTGATTGGGCTTAGTTTGTTGCTGTAAAGTGTAGTTGGGGGTGATTTTTGATAGCCGAAGTAATTTAGGTGAGTTTGGCATAGTTTGCTATGGTTAGTAGCATTTTTTTGTAATTTAAAAGTGATTTGGTTTAGTTTGTTGTGGTAAGGGTTAGTTGGTGATGATTTAGAGTAGCCGAAGTAATTTAGGTTGGTCTGGCATAGTTTGTTATGATTTGTACACCTTTTTTTGTAATTTTAAGATGATATGGTTTGGTTTGTTGTGGTAAGGGATAGTTGGGGGTGATTTACGGTAGCCGAAGTAATTTAGGTGATTCTGGTATAGTTTGTTATGATTTTTAGCATTTTTCTGTAATTTGAAAGTGATTGGGCTTAGTTTGTTGCTGTAAAGTGTAGTTGTGGGTGATTTTTGATAGCCGAAGTAATTTAAGTGAGTTTGGCATAGTTTGCTATGGTTAGTAGCATTTTTTTGTAATTTAAAAGTGATTGGGTTTAGTTTGTTGTGGTAAGGATTAGTTGATGATGATTTATGGTAGCCGAAGTAATTTAGGTGAGTTTGGCATAGTTTGCTATGGTTACTAGCATTTTTTTGTAATTTAAAAGTGATTGGATTTAGTTTGTTGTGGTAAGGGTTAGTTGGTAATGATTTATGGTAGCCGAAGTAATTTAGGTGAGTTTGGCATAGTTTGCTACGGTTACTAGCATTTTTTTGTAATTTAAAAGTGATTGGGTTTAGTTTGTTGTGGTAAGGGTTAGTTGGTGATGATTTAGAGTAGCCGAAGTAATTCAGGTGAGTCTAGCATAGTTTGTTATGATTTGTACACCTTTTTTTGTAATTTTAAGATTATATGGTTTGGTTTGTTGTGGTAAGGGATAGTTGGGGGTGATTTACGGTAGCCGAAGTAATTTAGGTGATTCTGGTATAGTTTGTTATGATTTTTAGCATTTTTTTGTAATTTTATTGTGATTGGGCTTAATTTGTTGCTGTAAAGTGTAGTTAGGGGTGATTTTTGATAGCCGAAGTAATTTAGGTGAGTTTGGCATAGTTTGCTATAGCTACTAGAATTTTTTTGTAATTTAAAAGTGATTGAATATAGTTTGTTGTGGTAAGGGTTAGTTGGTGATGATTTAGAGTAGCCGAAGTAATTTAAGTGAGTCTGGCATAGTTTGTTATGATTTGTACACCTTTTTTTGTAATTTTAAAATGATATGGTTTGTTTTGTTGTGGTAAGGGATAATTGGGGGTGATTTACGGTAGCCGAAGTAATTTAGGTGATTCTGGTATAGTTTGTTATGATTTTTAGCATTTTTTTGTAATTTTAAAGTGATTGGGCTTAGTTTGTTGCTGTAAAGTGTAGTTGGGGGTGATTTTTGATAGCCGAAGTAATTTAGGTGAGTTTGGCATAGTTTGCTATGGTTAGTAGCATTTTTTTGTAATTTAAAAGTGATTGGGTTTACTTAGTTGTGGTAAGGCTTAGTTGGTGATGATTTATGGTAGCCGAAGTAATTTAGGTGAGTTTGGCATAGTTTGCTATAGTTATTAGCATTTTGTGTAATTTAAAAGTGATTGGGTTTAGTTTGTTGTGGTAAGGGTTAGTTGGTGATGATTTAGAGTAGCTTAAGTAATTTAGGTAAGTCTGGCATTGTTTGTTATGATTTGTACACCTTTTTTTGTAATTTTAAGATGATATGGTTTGGTTTGTTGTGGTAAGGGATAGTTGGGGGTGATTTACGGTAGCCGAAGTAATTTAGGTGATTCTGGTATAGTTTGTTATGATTTTTAGCATTTTTTTGTAATTTTAAAGTGATTGGGCTTAGTTTGTTGCTGTAAAGTGTAGTTGGGGGTGATTTTTTATAGCCGAAGTAATTTAGGTGAGCTTGGCATAGTTTGCTATGGTTAGTAGCATTTTTTTGTAATTTAAAAATGATTTGGTTTAGTTTGTTGTGGTAAGGGTTAGTTGGTGATGATTTAGAGTAGCCGAAGTAATTTAGGTGGGTCTGGCATAGTTTGCTATGATTTGTACACCTTTTTTTGTAATTTTAAGATGATATGGTTTGGTTTGTTGTGGTAAGGGATAGTTGGGGGTGATTTACGGTAGCCGAAGTAATTTGGGTGATTCTGGTATAGTTTGTTATGATTTTTAGCATTTTTTTGTAATTTTAAAGTGATTGGGCTTAGTTTGTTGCTGTAAAACTTAGTTGGGGGTGATTTTTGATAGCCGAAGTAATTTAGGTGAGTTTGGCATAGTTTGCTATGGTTAGTAGCATTTTTTTGTAATTTAAAAGTGATTGGGTTTAGTTTGTTGTGGTAAGGGTTAGTTGGTGATGATTTATGGTAGCCGAAGTAATTTAGGTGAGTGTGGCATAGTTTGCTACGGTTACTAGCATTTTTTTGTAATTTAAAAGTAATTTGGTTTAGTTTGTTGTGGTAAGGGTTAGTTGGTGATGATTTAGAGTAGCCGAAGTAATTTAGGTGGGTCTGGCATAGTTTGTAATGATTTGTACACCTTTTTTTGTAATTTTAAGATGATATGGTTTGGTTTGTTGTGGTAAGGGATAGTTGGGGTTGATTTACGGTAGCCGAAGTAATTTAGGTGATTCTGGTATAGTTTGTTATGATTTTTAGCATTTTTTTGAAATTTTAAAGTGATTGGGCTTAGTTTGTTGCTGTAAAGTGTAGTTGGGGGTGATTTTTGATAGCCGAAGTAATTTAGGTGAGTTTGGCATAGTTTGCTATGGTTACTAGCATTTTTTTGTAATTTAAAAGTGATTGGGTTTAGTTTGTTCTGGTAAGGGTTAGTTGGTGATGATTTATGTTAGCCGAAGTAATTTAGGTGAGTTTGGCATAGTTTGCTATGGTTACTAGCATTTTTTTGTAATTTAAAATTGATTGGGTTTAGTTTGTTGTGGTAAGGGTTAGTTGGTGATGATTTATGTTAGCCGAAGTAATTTAGGTGAGTTTGGCATAGTTTGCTATGGTTAGTAGCATTTTTTTGTAATTTAAAAGTGATTGGGTTTAGTTTGTTGTGGTAAGGGTCAGTTGGTGATGATTTATGGTAGCCGAAGTAATTTAGGTGAGTTTGGCATAGTTTGCTATGGTTACTAGCATTTTTTTGTAATTTAAAAGTGATTGGGTTTAGTTTGTTGTGGTAAGGGTTAGTTGGTGATGATTTAGAGTAGCCGAAGTAATTTAGGTGAGTCTGGCATAGTTTGTTATGATTTGTATACCTTTTTTTGTAATTTTAAGATGATATGGTTTGGTTTGTTGTGGTAAGAAATAGTTGGGGGTGATTTACGTTAGCCGAAGTAATTTAGGTGATTCTGGTATAGTTTGTTAATTTTTAGCATTTTTTTGTAATTTTAATGTGTTTGGGCTTAGTTTGTTGCTGTAAAGTGTAGTTGGGGGTGATTTTTGATAGCCAAAGTAATTTAGGTGAGTTTGGCATAGTTTGCTATGGTTACTAGCATTTTTTTGAAATTTAAAAGTGATTGGGTTTAGTTTGTTGTGGTAAGGGTTAGTTGGTGATGATTTATGTTAGCCGAAGTAATTTAGGTGAGTTTGGCATAGTTTGCTATGGTTACTAGCATTTTTTTGTAATTTAAAATTGATTGGGATTAGTTTGTTGTGGTAAGGGTTAGTTGGTGATGATTTATGTTAGCCGAAGTAATTTAGGTGAGTTTGGCATAGTTTGCTATGGTTACTAGCATTTTTTTGTAATTTAAAATTGATTGGGTTTAGTTTGTTGTGGTAAGGGTTAGTTGGTGATGATTTAGAGTAGCCGAAGTAATTTAGGTGAGTCTGGCATACTTTGTTATGATTTGTACTCCTTTTTTTGTAATTTTAAGATGATATGGTTTGGTTTGTTATGGTAAGGGATAGTTGGGGGTGATTTACGGTAGCCGAAGTAATTTAGGTAATTCTGGTATAGTTTGTTATGATTTTTAAAATTTTTTTGTAATTTTAAAATGATTGGGCTTAGTTTGTTGCTGTAAAGTGTAGTTGGGGGTGATTTTTGATAGCCGAAGTAATTTAGGTGAGTTTGGCATAGTTTGCTATGGTTAGTAGCATTTTTTTGTAATTTAAAAGTGATTGGGTTTAGTTTGTTGTTGTAAGGGTTAGTTGGTGATGATTTATGGTAGCCGAAGTAATTTAGGTGAGTTTGGCAAAGTTTGCTATGGTTACTAGCATTTTTTTGTAATTTAAAAGTGATTGGGTTTAGTTTATTGTGGTAAGGGTTAGTTGGTGATGATTTAGAGTACCCGAAGTAATTTAGGTGAGTCTGGCATAGTTTGTTATGATTTGTACACCTTTTTTTGTAATTTTAAGATGATATGGTTTGGTTTGTTGTGGTAAGGGATAGTTGGGCGTGATTTACGGTAGCCGAAGTAATTTAGGTGATTCTGGTATAGTTTGTTATAATTTTTAGCATTTTTTTGTAATTTTAAAATGATTGGGCTTAGTTTGTTGCTGTAAAGTGTAGTTGGGGGTGATTTTTGATAGCCGAAGTAATTTAGGTGAGTTTGGCATAGCTTGCTATGGTTAGTAACATTTTTTTGTAATTTAAAAGTGATTGGGTTTAGTTTGTTGTGGTAATGGTTAGTTGGTGATGATTTAAAGTAGCCGAAGTAATTTAGGTGAGTCTGGCATAGTTTCTTATGATTTGTACACCTTTTTTGTAAGGGTGGTAAGGGTTAGTTGGTGATGATTTATGGTAGCCGAAGTAATTTAGGTGAGTTTGGCATAGTTTGCTATGGTTACTAGCATTTTTTTGTAATTTAAAAGTGATTGGGTTTAGTTTGTTGTGGTAAGGGTTAGTTGGTGATGTTTTAGAGTAGCCGAAGTAATTTAGGTGAGTCTGGCATAGTTTGTTATGATTTGTACACCTTTTTTGTAAGGGTGGTAAGGGTTAGTTGGTGATGATTTATGGTAGCCGAAGTAATTTATGTGAGTTTGGCATAGTTTGCTATGGTTAGTAGCATTTTTTTGTAATTTAAAAGTGATTGGGTTTAGTTTGTTGTGGTAAGGGTTAGTTGGTGATGATTTATGGTAGCCGAAGTAATTTAGGTGAGTTTGGCATAGTTTGCTATGGTTACTAGCAATTTTTTGTAATTTAAAAGTGATTGGGTTTAGTTTGTTGTGGTAAGGGTTAGTTGGTGATGATTTAGAGTAGCCGAAGTAATTTAGGTGAGTCTGGCATAGTTTGTTATGATTTATACACCTTTTTTGTAATTTTAAGGTGATATGGTTTGGTTTGTTTTGGTAAGGGATAGTTGGGGGTGATTTACTGTAACCGAAGTAATTTAGGTGATTCTGGTATAGTTTGTTATGATTTTTAGCATTTTTTTGTAATTTTAAAGTGATTGGGCTTAGTTTGTTGCTGTAAAGTGTAGTTGGGGGTGATTTTTGATAGCCGAAGTAATTTAGGTGAGTTTGGCATAGTTTGCTATGGTTAGTAGCATTTTTTTGTAATTTAAAAGTGATTGGGTTTAGTTTGTTGTGGTAAGGGAGAGTTGGTGATGATTTATGGTAGCCGAAGTAATTTAATTGAGTTTGGCATAGTTTGCTAAGGTTACTAGCATTTTTTTGTAATTTAAAAATGATTGGGTTTAGTTTGTTGTGGTAAGGGTTAGTTGGTGATGATTTAGAGTAGCCGAAGTAATTAAGGTGAGTCTGGCAGAGTTTGTTATGATTTGTACACCTTTTTTTGTAATTTTAAGATGATATGGTTTGGTTTGTTGTGGTAAGGGATAGTTGGGGGTGATTTACGGTAGCCGAAGTAATTTAGGTGATTGTGGTATATTTTGTTATGATTTTTAGCATTTTTTTGTAATTTTAAAGTGATTGGGCTTAGTATGTTGCTGTAAAGTGTAGTTGGGGGTGATTTTTGATAGCTGAAGTAATTTAGGTGAGTTTGGCATAGTTTGCTATGGTTAGTAGCATTTTTTTGTAATTTAAAAATGATTGGGTTTAGTTTGTTGTGGTAAGGGTTAGTTAGTGATGATTTATGGTAGCCGAAGTAATTGAGGTGAGTTTGGCATAATTTGCTATGGTTAGTAGCATTTTTTTGTAATTTAAAAGTGATTGGGTTTAATTTGTTGTTGTAAGGGTTAGTTGGTGATGATTTATGGTAGCCGAAGTAATTTAGTTGAGTTTGACATAGTTTGCTATGGTTACTAGCATTTTTGTAATTGAAAAGTGATTGGGTTTAGTTTGTTGTGGTAAGGGTTAGTTGGTGATGATTAGAGTAGCCGAAGTAATTTAGGTGAGTCTGGCATAGTTTGTTATGATTTGTACACCTTTTTTTGTAATTTTAAGATGATATGGTTTGGTTTGTTGTGGTAAGAAATAGTTGGGGGTGATTTACGGTAGCCGAAGTAATTTAGGTGATTCTGGTATAGTTTGTTATGCTTTTTAGCATTTTTTGTAGTTTTAAGTTGATTGGGCTTAGTTTGTTGCTGTAAAGTGTAGTTGGGGGTGATTTTTGATAGCCGAAGTAATTTAGGTGAATTTGGCATAGTTTGCTATGGTTAGTAGAATTTTTTTGTAATTTAAAAGTGATTGGGTTTAGTTTGTTGTGGTAAGGGTTAGTTGGTGATGATTTATGGTAGCAGAAGTATTTTAGGTGAGTTTGGCATAGTTTGATATGGTTACTAGCATTTTTTTGTAATTTAAAAGTGATTGGGTTTAGTTTGTTGTGGTAAAGGTTAGTTGGTGATGATTTATGGTAGCCGAAGTAATTTAGGTGAGTTTGGCATAGTTTGCTATGGTTAGAAGCATTTTTTTGTAATTTAAAAGTGATTGGGTTTAGTTTGTAGTGGTAAGGGTTAGTTGGTGATGATTTATGGTAGCCGAAGTAATTTAGGTGAGTTTGGCATAGTTTGCTATGGTTACAATCATTTTTTTGTAATTTAAAAGTGATTGGGTTTAGTTTGTTGTTGTAAGGGTTAGTTGGTGATGATTTAGAGTAGCCGAAGTAATTTAGGTTAGTCTGGCAAAGTTTGTTATGATTTGTACACCTTTTGTTGTAATTTTAAGATGATATGGTTTGGTTTGTTGTGGTAAGGGATAGTTGGGGGTGATTTACGGTAGCCGAAGTAATTTAGGTGATTCTGGTATAGTTTGTTATGATTTTTAGCATTTTTTTGTAATTTTAAAGTGATTGGGCTTAGTTTGTTGCTGTAAAGTGTAGTTGGGGGTGATTTTTGATAGCCGAAGTAATTTAGGTGAGTTTGGCATAGTTTGCTATGATTAGAAGAATTTTTTTGTAATTTAAAAGTGATTGGGTTTAGTTTGTTGTGGTAAGGGTTAGTTGGTGATGATTTATGGTAGCCGAAGTAATTTAGGTGAGTTTGGCATAGTTTACTATGATTTGTACACCTTTTTTGTAATTTTAAGATGATATGGTTTGGTTTGTTGTGGTAAGGGATAGTTGGGGGTGATTTACGGTAACCGAAGTAATTTAGGTGATTCTGGTATAGTTTGTTATGATTTTTAGCATTTTTTTGTAATTTTAAAGTGATTGGGCTTAGTTTGTTGCTGTAAAGTGTAGTTGGGGGTGATTTTTGATAGCCGAAGTAATTTAGGTGAGTTTGGCATAGTTTGCTATGGTTAGTAGCATTTTTTTTAATTTAAAAGTGATTGGGTTTAGTTTGTTGTGGTAAGGGTTAGTTGGTGATGATTTATGGTAGCCGAAGTAATTTAGGTGAGTTTGGCATAGTTTGCTATGATTACTAGCATTTTTTTGTAATTTAAAAGTGATTGGGTTTAGTTTGTTGTGGTAAGGGCTAGTTGGTGATGATTTAGAGTAGCCGAAGTAATTTAGGTGAGTTTGGCATAGTTTGTTATGATTTGTACACCTTTTCTTGTAATTTTAAGATGATATGGTTTGGCTTGTTGTGGTAAGGGATAGTTGGGGGTGATTTACGGTAGCCGAAGTAATTTAGGTGATTCTGGAATAGTTTGTTATGATTTTTAGCATTTTTTGTAATTTTAAAGTGCTTGGGCTTAGTTTGTTGCTGTAAAGTGTAGTTGGGGGTGATTTTTGATAGCCGAAGTAATTTAGGTGAGTTTGGCATAGTTTGCTATGGTTAGTAGCATTTTTTTGTAATTTAAAAGTGATTGGGTTTAGTTTGTTGTGGTAAGGGTTAGTTGGTGATGATTTATGGTAGCCGAAGTAATTTAGGTGAGTTTGGCATAGTTTGCTATGGTTACTAGCATTTTTTTGTAATTTAAAAGTGATTGGGTTTAGTTTGTTGTGGTAAGGGTTAGTTGGTGATGATTTAGAGTAGCCGAAGTAATTTAGGTGAGTCTGGCATAGTTTGTTATGATTTGTACACCTTTTTTTGTAATTTTAAGATGATATGGTTTTATTTGTTGTGGTAAGGGATAGTTGGGGGTGATTTACGGTAGCCGAAGTAATTTAGGTGATTCTGGTAGAGTTTGTTATGATTTTTAGCATTTTTTTGTAATTTTAAAGTGATTGGGCTTAGTTTGTTGCTGTTAAGTGTAGTTGGGGGTGATTTTTGATAGCCGAAATAATTTAGGTGAGTTTGGCATAGTTTGCTATGATTACTAGCATTTTTTTGTAATTTAAAAGTGATTGGGTTTAGTTTGTTGTGGTAAGGGCTAGTTGGTGATGATTTAGAGTAGCCGAAGTAATTTAGGTTAGTCTGGCAAAGTTTGTTATGATTTGTACACCTTTTGTTGTAATTTTAAGATGATATGGTTTGGTTTGTTGTGGTAAGGGATAGTTGGGGGTGATTTACGGTAGCCGAAGTAATTTAGGTGATTCTGGTATAGTTTGTTATGATTTTTAGCATTTTTTTGTAATTTTAAAGTGATTGGGCTTAGTTTGTTGCTGTTAAGTGTAGTTGGGGGTGATTTTTGATAGCCGAAATAATTTAGGTGAGTTTGGCATAGATTGCTATGGTTAGTAGCATTTTTTTGTAATTTAAAAGTGATTGGGTTTAGTTTGTTGTGGTAAGGGTTAGTTGGTGATGATTTATAGTAGCCGAAGTAATTTAGGTGAGTCTGGCATAGTTTGTTATGATTTGTACACCTTTTCTTGTAATTTTAAGATGATATGGTTTGGCTTGTTGTGGTAAGGGATAGTTGGGGGTGATTTACGTTAGCCGAAGTAATTTAGGTGATTCTGGAATAGTTTGTTATGATTTTTAGCATTTTTTGTAATTTTAAAGTGCTTGGGCTTAGTTTGTTGCTGTAAAGTGTAGTTGGGGGTGATTTTTGATAGCCGAAGTAATTTAGGTGAGTTTGGCATAGTTTGCTATGGTTAGTAGCATTTTTTTGTAATTTAAAAGTGATTGGGTTTAGTTTGTTGTGGTAAGGGTTAGTTGGTGATGATTTATGGTAGCCGAAGTAATTTAGGTGAGTTTGGCATAGTTTGCTATGGTTACTAGCATTTATTGTAATTTAAAAGTGATTGGGTTTAGTTTGTTGTGGTAAGGGTTAGTTGGTGATGATTTAGAGTAGCCGAAATAATTTAGGTGAGTCTGGCATAGTTTGTTATGATTTTTAGCATTTTTTTTAATTTTAAAGTGATTGCGCTTAGCTTGTTGCTGTAAAGTGTATTTGGGGGTGATTTTTGATAGCCGAAATAATTTAGGTGAGTTTGGCATAGTTTGCTATGGTTAGTAGCATTTTTTTGTAATTTAAAAGTGATTGGGTTTAGTTTGTTGTGGTAAAGGTTAGTTGGTGATGATTTATGGTAGCCGAAGTAATTTAGGTGAGTTTGGCATAGTTTGCTATGGTTACTAGCATTTTTTTGTAATTTAAAAGTGATTGGGTTTAGTTTGTTGTGGTAAGGGTTAGTTGGTGATGATTTATAGTAGCCGAAGTAATTTAGGTGAGTCTGGCATAGTTTGTTATGATTTGTACACCTTTTTTTGTAATTTTAAGATGATATGGTTTGGTTTGTTGTGGTAAGGGATAGTTGGGGGTGATTTACGGTAGCCGAAGTATTTTAGGTGATTCTGGTGTAGTTTGTTATGATTTTTAGCATTTTTTTGTAATTTTAAAGTGATTGGGCTTAGTTTGTTGCTGTAAAGTGTAGTTGGGGGTGATTTTTAATAGCTGAAGTAATTTACCTGAGTTTGGCATAGTTTGCTATGGTTAGTAGCATTTTTTTGTAATTTAAAAGAGATTGGGTTTAGTTTGTAGTGGTAAGGGTTAGTTGGTGATGATTTATGGTAGCCGAAGTAATTTAGGTGAGTTTGGCATAGTTTGCTATGGTTACTAGCATTTTTTTGTAATTTAAAAATGATTGGGTTTAGTTTGTTGTGGTAAGGGTTAGTTGGTGATGATTTAGAGTAGTCGAAGTAATTTAGGTGAGTCTGGCTAGTTTGTTATGATTTGTACACCTTTTCTTGTAATTTTAAGATGATATGGTTTGGCTTGTTGTGGTAAGGGATAGTTGGGGTTGATTTACGGTAACGGATGTAATTTAGGTGATTCTGGTATAGTTTGTTATGATTTTTAGCATTTTTTGTAATTTTAAAGTGCTTGGGCTTAGTTTGTTGCTGTAAAGTGTAGTTGGGGGTGATTTTGATAGCCGAAGTAATTTAGGTGAGTTTGGCATAGGTTGCTATGGTTAGTAGAATTTTTTTGTAATTTAAAAGTGATTGGGTTTAGTTTGTTGTGGTAAGGGTTAGTTGGTGATGATTTATGGTAGCCGAAGTAATTTAGGTGAGTTTGGCATAGTTTGCTATGGTTAGTAGCATTTTTTTGTAATTTAAAAGTGATTGGGTTTAGTTTGTTGTGGTAAGGGTTAGTTGGTGATGATTTATGGTAGCCGAAGTAATTTAGGTGAGTTTGGCATAGTTTGCTATGGTTACTAGCATTTTTTTGTAATTTAAAAGTGATTGGGTTTAGCTTGTTGTGGTAAGGGTTAGTTGGTGATGATTTATGGTAGCCGAAGTAATTTAGGTGAGTTTGGCATAGTTTGCTATGGTTACTAGCATTTTTTTGTAATTTAAAAGTGAATGGGTTTAGTTTGTTGTGGTAAGGGTTAGTTGGTGATGATTTAGAGTAGCCGAAGTAATTTAGGTGAGTCTGGCATAGTTTGTTATGATTTGTACACTTTTTTTTGTAATTTTAAGATAATATGGTTTGGTTTGTTGTGGTAAGGGATAGTTGGGGGTGATTTACGGTAGCCGAAGTAATTTAGATGATTCTGGTATAGTTTGTTATGATTTTTAGCATTTTTTTGTAATTTTAAAGTGATTGGGCTTAGTTTGTTGCTGTAAAGTGTAGTTGGGAGTGATTTTTGATAGCCGAAGTAATTTAGGTGAGTTTGGCATAGTTTGCTTTGGTTAGTAGCATTTTTTTGTAATTTAAAAGTGATTGGGTTTAGTTTGTAGTGGTAAGGGTTAGTTGGTGATGATTTATGGTAGCCGAAGTAATTTAGGTGAGTTTGGCATAGTTTGCTATGGTTACTAGCATTTTTTTGTAATTTAAAAGTAATTGGGTTTAGTTTGTTGTGGTAAGGGTTAGTTGGTGATGATTTATGGTAGCCGAAGTAATTTAGGTGAGTTTGGCATAGTTTGCTATGGTTACTAGCATTTTTTTGTAATTTAAAAGTGATTGGGTTTAGTTTGTTGTGGTAAGGGTTAATTGGTGATGACTTATGGTAGCCGAAGTAATTTAGGTGAGTTTGGCATAGTTTGCTATGGTTATTAGCATTTTTTGTAATTTAAAAGTGATTGGGTTTAGTTTGTAGTGGTAAGGGTTAGTTGGTAATGATTTATGGTAGCCGAAGTAATTTAGGTGGGTTTGGCATAGTTTGCTATGGTTACTAGCATTTTTTTGTAATTTAAAAGTGATTGGGTTTAGTTTGTTGTGGTAAGGGTTAGTTGGTGATGATTTAGAGTAGCCGAAGTAATTTAGGTGAGTCTGGTATAGTTTGTTATGATTTTTAGCATTTTTTTGTAATTTTAATGTGATTGGGCTTAGTTTGTTGCTGTAAAGTGTAGTTGGGGGTGATTTTTGATAGCCGAAGTAATTTAGGTGAGTTTGGCATAGTTTGCTATGGTTAGTAGCATTTTTTTGTAATTTAAAAGTGATTGGGTTTAGTTTGTTGTGGTAAGGGTTAGTTGGTGATGATTTATGGTAGCCGAAGTAATTTAGGTGAGTTTGGCATAGTTTGCTATGGTTACTAGCATTTATTGTAATTTAAAAGTGATTGGGTTTAGTTTGTTGTGGTAAGGGTTAGTTGGTGATGATTTAGAGTAGCCGAAATAATTTAGGTGAGTCTGGCATAGTTTGTTATGATTTTTAGCATTTTTTTTAATTTTAAAGTGATTGCGCTTAGCTTGTTGCTGTAAAGTGTATTTGGGGGTGATTTTTGATAGCCGAAATAATTTAGGTGAGTTTGGCATAGTTTGCTATGGTTAGTAGCATTTTTTTGTAATTTAAAAGTGATTGGGTTTAGTTTGTTGTGGTAAAGGTTAGTTGGTGATGATTTATGGTAGCCGAAGTAATTTAGGTGAGTTTGGCATAGTTTGCTATGGTTACTAGCATTTTTTTGTAATTTAAAAGTGATTGGGTTTAGTTTGTTGTGGTAAGGGTTAGTTGGTGATGATTTATAGTAGCCGAAGTAATTTAGGTGAGTCTGGCATAGTTTGTTATGATTTGTACACCTTTTTTTGTAATTTTAAGATGATATGGTTTGGTTTGTTGTGGTAAGGGATAGTTGGGGGTGATTTACGGTAGCCGAAGTATTTTAGGTGATTCTGGTGTAGTTTGTTATGATTTTTAGCATTTTTTTGTAATTTTAAAGTGATTGGGCTTAGTTTGTTGCTGTAAAGTGTAGTTGGGGGTGATTTTTAATAGCTGAAGTAATTTACCTGAGTTTGGCATAGTTTGCTATGGTTAGTAGCATTTTTTTGTAATTTAAAAGAGATTGGGTTTAGTTTGTAGTGGTAAGGGTTAGTTGGTGATGATTTATGGTAGCCGAAGTAATTTAGGTGAGTTTGGCATAGTTTGCTATGGTTACTAGCATTTTTTTGTAATTTAAAAATGATTGGGTTTAGTTTGTTGTGGTAAGGGTTAGTTGGTGATGATTTAGAGTAGTCGAAGTAATTTAGGTGAGTCTGGCTAGTTTGTTATGATTTGTACACCTTTTCTTGTAATTTTAAGATGATATGGTTTGGCTTGTTGTGGTAAGGGATAGTTGGGGTTGATTTACGGTAACGGATGTAATTTAGGTGATTCTGGTATAGTTTGTTATGATTTTTAGCATTTTTTGTAATTTTAAAGTGCTTGGGCTTAGTTTGTTGCTGTAAAGTGTAGTTGGGGGTGATTTTGATAGCCGAAGTAATTTAGGTGAGTTTGGCATAGGTTGCTATGGTTAGTAGAATTTTTTTGTAATTTAAAAGTGATTGGGTTTAGTTTGTTGTGGTAAGGGTTAGTTGGTGATGATTTATGGTAGCCGAAGTAATTTAGGTGAGTTTGGCATAGTTTGCTATGGTTAGTAGCATTTTTTTGTAATTTAAAAGTGATTGGGTTTAGTTTGTTGTGGTAAGGGTTAGTTGGTGATGATTTATGGTAGCCGAAGTAATTTAGGTGAGTTTGGCATAGTTTGCTATGGTTACTAGCATTTTTTTGTAATTTAAAAGTGATTGGGTTTAGCTTGTTGTGGTAAGGGTTAGTTGGTGATGATTTATGGTAGCCGAAGTAATTTAGGTGAGTTTGGCATAGTTTGCTATGGTTACTAGCATTTTTTTGTAATTTAAAAGTGAATGGGTTTAGTTTGTTGTGGTAAGGGTTAGTTGGTGATGATTTAGAGTAGCCGAAGTAATTTAGGTGAGTCTGGCATAGTTTGTTATGATTTGTACACTTTTTTTTGTAATTTTAAGATAATATGGTTTGGTTTGTTGTGGTAAGGGATAGTTGGGGGTGATTTACGGTAGCCGAAGTAATTTAGATGATTCTGGTATAGTTTGTTATGATTTTTAGCATTTTTTTGTAATTTTAAAGTGATTGGGCTTAGTTTGTTGCTGTAAAGTGTAGTTGGGAGTGATTTTTGATAGCCGAAGTAATTTAGGTGAGTTTGGCATAGTTTGCTTTGGTTAGTAGCATTTTTTTGTAATTTAAAAGTGATTGGGTTTAGTTTGTAGTGGTAAGGGTTAGTTGGTGATGATTTATGGTAGCCGAAGTAATTTAGGTGAGTTTGGCATAGTTTGCTATGGTTACTAGCATTTTTTTGTAATTTAAAAGTAATTGGGTTTAGTTTGTTGTGGTAAGGGTTAGTTGGTGATGATTTATGGTAGCCGAAGTAATTTAGGTGAGTTTGGCATAGTTTGCTATGGTTACTAGCATTTTTTTGTAATTTAAAAGTGATTGGGTTTAGTTTGTTGTGGTAAGGGTTAATTGGTGATGACTTATGGTAGCCGAAGTAATTTAGGTGAGTTTGGCATAGTTTGCTATGGTTATTAGCATTTTTTGTAATTTAAAAGTGATTGGGTTTAGTTTGTAGTGGTAAGGGTTAGTTGGTAATGATTTATGGTAGCCGAAGTAATTTAGGTGGGTTTGGCATAGTTTGCTATGGTTACTAGCATTTTTTTGTAATTTAAAAGTGATTGGGTTTAGTTTGTTGTGGTAAGGGTTAGTTGGTGATGATTTAGAGTAGCCGAAGTAATTTAGGTGAGTCTGGCATAGTTTGTTATGATTTGTAAACCTTTTCTTGTAATTTTAAGATGATATGGTTTGGCTTGTTGTGGTAAAAGATAGTTGGGGGTGATCTACGGTAGCCGAAGTAATTTAGGTGATTCTGGTATAGTTTGTTATGATTTTTAGCATTTTTTGTAATTTTAAAGTGCTTGGGCTTAGTTTGTTGCTGTAAAGTGTAATTGGGGGTGATTTTTGATAACCGAAGTAATTTAGGTGAGTTTGGCATAGTTTGCTATGGTTAGTAGCATTTTTTTGTAATTTAAAAGTGATTGGGTTTAGTTTGTTGTGGTATGGGTTAGTTGGTAATGATTTATGGTAGCCGAAGTAATTTAGGTGAGTTTGGCATAGTTTGCTATGGTTACTAGCATTTTTTTGTAATTTAAAAGTGATTGGGTTTAGTTTGTTGTGGTAAGGGTTAGTTGGTGATGATTTAGAGTAGCCGAAGTAATTTAGGTGAGTCTGGTATAGTTTGTTATGATTTTTAGCATTTTTTTGTAATTTTAATGTGATTGGGCTTAGTTTGTTGCTGTAAAGTGTAGTTGGGGGTGATTTTTGATAGCCGAAGTAATTTAGGTGAGTTTGGCATAGTTTGCTATGGTTAGTAGCATTTTTTTTAATTTAAAAGTGATTGGGTTTAGTTTGTTGTGGTAAAGGTTAGTTGGTGATGATTTATGGTAGCCGAAGTAATTTAGGTGAGTTTGGCATAGTTTGCTATGGTTAGAAGCATTTTTTGTAATTTAAAAGTGATTGGGTTTAGTTTGTAGTGGTAAGGGTTAGTTGGTAATGATTTATGGTAGCCGAAGTAATTTAGGTGAGTTTGGCATAGTTTGCTATGGTTACTAGCATTTTTTTGTAATTTAAAAGTGATTGGGTTTAGTTTGTTGTGGTAAAGGTTAGTTGGTGATGATTTATGGTAGCCGAAGTAATTTAGGTGAGTTTGGCATAGTTTGCTATGATTAGAAGAATTTTTTTGTAATTTAAAAGTGATTGGGTTTAGTTTGTTGTGGTAAGGGTTAGTTGGTGATGATTTATGGTAGCCGAAGTAATTTAGGTGAGTTTGGCATAGTTTACTATGATTTGTACACCTTTTTTGTAATTTTAAGATGATATGGTTTGGTTTGTTGTGGTAAGGGATAGTTGGGGGTGATTTACGGTAACCGAAGTAATTTAGGTGATTCTGGTATAGTTTGTTATGATTTTTAGCATTTTTTTGTAATTTTAAAGTGATTGGGCTTAGTTTGTTGCTGTAAAGTGTAGTTGGGGGTGATTTTTGATAGCCGAAGTAATTTAGGTGAGTTTGGCATAGTTTTCTATGGTTAGTAGCATTTTTTTAAATTTAAAAGTGATTGGGTTTAGTTTGTTGTGGTAAGGGTTAGTTGGTGATGATTTATGGTAGCCGAAGTAATTTAGGTGAGTTTGGCATAGTTTGCTATAATTACTAGCATTTTTTTGTAATTTAAAAGTGATTGGGTTTAGTTTGTTGTGGTAAGGGCTAGTTGGTGATGATTTAGAGTAGCCGAAGTAATTTAGGTGAGTCTGGCATAGTTTGTTATGATTTGTACACCTTTTCTTGTAATTTTAAGATGATATGGTTTGGCTTGTTGTGGTAAGGGATAGTTGGGGGTGATTTACGGTAGCCGAAGTAATTTAGGTGATTCTGGAATAGTTTGTTATGATTTTTAGCATTTTTTGTAATTTTAAAGTGCTTGGGCTTAGTTTGTTGCTGTAAAGTGTAGTTGGGGGTGATTTTTGATAGCCGAAGTAATTTAGGTGAGTTTGGCATAGTTTGCTATGGTTAGCAGCATTTTTTTGTAATTTAAAAGTGATTGGGTTTAGCTTGTTGTGGTAAGGGTTAGTTGGTGATGATTTATGGTAGCCGAAGTAATTTAGGTGAGTTTGGCATAGTTTGCTATGGTTACTAGCATTTTTTTGTAATTTAAAAGTGATTGGGTTTAGTTTGTTGTGGTAAGGGTTAGTTGTTGATGATTTAGAGTAGCCGAAGTAATTTAGGTGAGTCTGGCATAGTTTGTTATGATTTGTACACCTTTTTTTGTAATTTTAAGATGATATGGTTTTATTTGTTGTGGTAAGGGATAGTTGGGGGTGATTTACGGTAGCCGAAGTAATTTAGGTGATTCTGGTAGAGTTTGTTATGGTTTTTAGCATTTTTTTGTAATTTTAAAGTGATTGCGCTTAGTTTGTTGCTGTAAAGTGTAGTTGGGGGTGATTTTTGATAGCCGAAATAATTTAGGTGAGTTTGGCATAGTTTGCTATGGTTAGTAGCATTTTTTTGTAATTTAAAAGTGATTGGGTTTAGTTTGTTGTGGTAAAGGTTAGTTGGTGATGATTTATGGTAGCCGAAGTAATTTAGGTGAGTTTGGCATAGTTTGCTATGGTTACTAGCATTTTTTTGTAATTTAAAAGTGATTGGGTTTAGTTTGTTGTGGTAAGGGTTAGTTGGTGATGATTTATAGTAGCCGAAGTAATTTAGGTGAGTCTGGCATAGTTTGTTATGATTTGTACACCTTTTTTTGTAATTTTAAGATGATATGGTTTGGTTTGTTGTGGTAAGCGATGGTTGGGGGTGATTTACGGTAGCCGAAGTAATTTAGGTGATTCTCGTATAGTTTGTTATGATTTTTAGCATTTTTTTGTAATTTTAAAGTGATTGGGCTTAGTTTGTTGCTGTAAAGTGTAGTTGGGGGTGATTTTTGATAGCTGAAGTAATTTAGCTGAGTTTGGCATAGTTTGCTATGGTTAGTAGCATTTTTTTGTAATTTAAAAGAGATTGGGCTTAGTTTGAAGTGGTAAGGGTTAGTTGGTGATAATTTATGGTAGCCGAAGTAATTTAGGTGAGTTTGGCATAGTTTACTATGGTTACTAGCATTTTTTTGTAATTTAAAAGTGATTGGGTTTAGTTTGTTGTGGTAAGGGTTAGTTGGTGATGATTTATGTTAGCCGAAGTAATTTAGGTGAGTTTGGCATAGTTTGCTATGGTTACTAGCATTTTTTTGTAATTTAAAAGTGATTGGGTTTAGTTTGTTGTGGTAAGGGTTAGTTGGTGATGATTTATGGTAGCCGAAGTAATTTAGGTGAGTTTGGCATAGTTTGCTATGGTTACTAGCATTTTTTTGTAATTTAAAAATGATTGGGTTTAGTTTGTTGCTGTAAAGTGTAGTTGAGGGTGATTTTTGATAGCCGAAGTAATTTAGGTGAGTTTGGCATAGTTTGCTATGGTTAGTAGCATTTTTTTTAATTTAAAAGTGATTGGGTTTAGTTTGTTGTGGTAAGGGTTAGTTGGTGATGATTTATGGTAGCCGAAGTAAATTAGGTGAGTTTGGCATAGTTTGCTATGATTACTAGCAATTTTCTGTAATTTAAAAGTGATTGGGTTTAGTTTGTTGTGGTAAGGGCTAGTTGGTGATGATTTAGAGTAGCCGAAGTAATTTAGGTGAGTCTGGCATAGTTTGTTATGATTTGTACACCTTTTCTTGTAATTTTAAGATGATATGGTTTGGCTTGTTGTGGTAAGGGATAGTTGGGGGTGATTTACGGTAGCCGAAGTAATTTAGGTGATTCTGGAATAGTTTGTTATGATTTTTAGCATTTTTTGTAATTTTAAAGTGCTTGGGCTTAGTTTGTTGCTGTAAAGTGTAGTTGGGGGTGATTTTTGATAGCCGAAGTAATTTAGGTGAGTTTGGCATAGTTTGCTATGGTTAGTAGCATTTTTTTGTAATTTAAAAGTGATTGGGTTTAGTTTGTTGTGGTAAGGGTTAGTTGGTGATGATTTATGGTAGCCGAAGTAATTTAGGTGAGTTTGGCATAGTTTGCTATGGTTACTAGCATTTATTGTAATTTAAAAGTGATTGGGTTTAGTTTGTTGTGGTAAGGGTTAGTTGGTGATGATTTAGAGTAGCCGAAGTAATTTAGGTGAGTCTGGCATAGTTTGTTATGATTTTTAGCATTTTTTTTAATTTTAAAGTGATTGCGCTTAGTTTGTTGCTGTAAAGTGTAGTTGGGGGTGATTTTTGATAGCCGAAATAATTTAGGTGAGTTTGGCATAGTTTGCTATGGTTAGTAGCATTTTTTTGTAATTTAAAAGTGATTGGGTTTAGTTTGTTGTGGTAAAGTTTAGTTGGTGATGATTTATGGTAGCCGAAGTAATTTAGGTGAGTTTGGCATAGTTTGCTATGGTTACTAGCATTTTTTTGTAATTTAAAAGTGATTGGGTTTAGTTTGTTGTGGTAAGGGTTAGTTGGTGATGATTTATAGTAGCCGAAGTAATTTAGGTGAGTCTGGCATAGTTTGTTATGATTTGTACACCTTTTTTTTGTAATTTTAAGATGATATGGTTTGGTTTGTTGTGGTAAGGGATAGTTGGGGGTGATTTACGGTAGCCGAAGTATTTTAGGTGATTCTGGTGTAGTTTGTTATGATTTTTAGCATTTTTTTGTAATTTTAAAGTGATTGGGCTTAGTTTGTTGCTGTAAAGTGTAGTTGGGGGTGATTTTTGATAGCTGAAGTAATTTAGCTGAGTTTGGCATAGTTTGCTATGGTTAGTAGCATTTTTTTGTAATTTAAAAGAGATTGGGTTTAGTTTGTAGTGGTAAGGGTTAGTTGGTGATGATTTATGGTAGCCGAAGTAATTTAGGTGAGTTTGGCATAGTTTGCTATGGTTACTAGCATTTTTTTGTAATTTAAAAGTGATTGGGTTTAGTTTGTTGTGGTAAGGGTTAGTTGGTGATGATTTATGTTAGCCGAAGTAATTTAGGTGAGTTTGGCATAGTTTGCTATGGTTACTAGCATTTTTTTGTAATTTAAAAGTGATTGGGTTTAGTTTGTTGTGGTAAGGGTTAGTTGGTGATGATTTATGGTAGCCGAAGTAATTTAGGTGAGTTTGGCATAGTTTGCTATGGTTACTAGCATTTTTTTGTAATTTAAAAATGATTGGGTTTAGTTTGTTGTGGTAAGGGTTAGTTGGTGATGATTTAGAGTAGTCGAAGTAATTTAGGTGAGTCTGGCTAGTTTGTTATGATTTGTACACCTTTTCTTGTAATTTTAAGATGATATGGTTTGGCTTGTTGTGGTAAGGGATAGTTGGGGTTGATTTACGGTAACGGATGTAATTTAGGTGATTCTGGTATAGTTTGTTATGATTTTTAGCATTTTTTGTAATTTTAAAGTGCTTGGGCTTAGTTTGTTGCTGTAAAGTGTAGTTGGGGGTGATTTTTGATAGCCGAAGTAATTTAGGTGAGTTTGGCATAGTTTGCTATGGTTAGTAGAATTTTTTTGTAATTTAAAAGTGATTGGGTTTAGTTTGTTGTGGTAAGGGTTAGTTGGTGATGATTTATGGTAGCCGAAGTAATTTAGGTGAGTTTGGCATAGTTTGCTATGGTTAGTAGCATTTTTTTGTAATTTAAAAGTGATTGGGTTTAGTTTGTTGTGGTAAGGGTTAGTTGGTGATGATTTATGGTAGCCGAAGTAATTTAGGTGAGTTTGGCATAGTTGCTATGGTTACTAGCATTTTTTTGTAATTTAAAAGTGATTGGGTTTAGTTTGTTGTGGTAAGGGTTAGTTGGTGATGATTTAGAGTAGCCGAAGTAATTTAGGTGAGTCTGGCATAGTTTGTTATGATTTGTACACCTTTTTTTGTAATTTTAAAATGATATGGTTTGGTTTGTTGTGGTAAGGGATAGTTGGGGGTGATTTACGGTAGCCGAAGTAATTTAGGTGATTCTGGTATAGTTTGTTATGATTTTTAGCATTTTTTGTAATTTTAAAGTGCTTGGGCTTAGTTTGTTGCTGTAAAGTGTAATTGGGGGTGATTTTTGATATCCGAAGTAATTTAGGTGAGTTTGGCACAGTTTGCTATGGTTAGTAGCATTTTTTTGTAATTTAAAAGTGATTGGGTTTAGTTTGTTGTGGTATGGGTTAGTTGGTAATGATTTATGGTAGCCGAAGTAATTTAGGTGAGTTTGGCATAGTTTGCTATGGTTACTAGCATTTTTTTGTAATTTAAAAGTGATTGGGTTTAGTTTGTTGTGGTAAGGGTTAGTTGGTGATGATTTAGAGTAGCCGAAGTAATTTAGGTGAGTCTGGCATAGTTTGTTATGATTTGTACACCTTTTTTTGTAATTTTAAAATGATATGGTTTGGTTTGTTGTGGTAAGGGATAGTTGGGGGTGATTTACGGTAGCCGAAGTAATTTAGGTGATTCTGGTATAGTTTGTTATGATTTTTAGCATTTTTTTGTAATTTTAATGTGATTGGGCTTAGTTTGTTGCTGTAAAGTGTAGTTGGGGGTGATTTTTGATAGCCGAAGTAATTTAGGTGAGTTTGGCATAGTTTGCTATGGTTAGTAGCATTTTTTTTAATTTAAAAGTGATTGGGTTTAGTTTGTTGTGGTAAAGGTTAGTTGGTGATGATTTATGGTAGCCGAAGTAATTTAGGTGAGTTTGGCATAGTTTGCTATGGTTAGAAGCATTTTTTGTAATTTAAAAGTGATTGGGTTTAGTTTGTAGTGGTAAGGGTTAGTTGGTAATGATTTATGGTAGCCGAAGTAATTTAGGTGAGTTTGGCATAGTTTGCTATGGTTACTAGCATTTTTTTGTAATTTAAAAGTGATTGGGTTTAGTTTGTTGTGGTAAAGGTTAGTTGGTGATGATTTATGGTAGCCGAAGTAATTTAGGTGAGTTTGGCATAGTTTGCAATGATTAGAAGAATTTTTTTGTAATTTAAAAGTGATTGGGTTTAGTTTGTTGTGGTAAGGGTTAGTTGGTGATGATTTATGGTAGCCGAAGTAATTTAGGTGAGTTTGGCATAGTTTACTATGATTTGTACACCTTTTTTGTAATTTTAAGATGATATGGTTTGGTTTGTTGTGGTAAGGGATAGTTGGGGGTGATTTACGGTAACCGAAGTAATTTAGGTGATTCTGGTATAGTTTGTTATGATTTTTAGCATTTTTTTGTAATTTTAAAGTGATTGGGCTTAGTTTGTTGCTGTAAAGTGTAGTTGGGGGTGATTTTTGATAGCCGAAGTAATTTAGGTGAGTTTGGCATAGTTTGCTATGGTTAGTAGCATTTTTTTTAATTTAAAAGTGATTGGGTTTAGTTTGTTGTGGTAAGGGTTAGTTGGTGATGATTTATGGTAGCCGAAGTAATTTAGGTGAGTTTGGCATAGTTTGCTATGATTACTAGCATTTTTTTGTAATTTAAAAGTGATTGGGTTTAGTTTGTTGTGGTAAGGGCTAGTTGGTGATGATTTAGAGTAGCCGAAGTAATTTAGGTGAGTCTGGCATAGTTTGTTATGATTTGTACACCTTTTCTTGTAATTTTAAGATGATATGGTTTGGCTTGTTGTGGTAAGGGATAGTTGGGGGTGATTTAGGGTAGCCGAAGTAATTTAGGTGATTCTGGAATAGTTTGTTATGATTTTTAGCATTTTTTGTAATTTTAAAGTGCTTGGGCTTAGTTTGTTGCTGTAAAGTGTAGTTGGGGATGATTTTTGATAGCCGAAGTAATTTAGGTGAGTTTGGCATAGTTTGCTATGGTTAGCAGCATTTTTTTGTAATTTAAAAGTGATTGGGTTTAGCTTGTTGTGGTAAGGGTTAGTTGGTGATGATTTATGGTAGCCGAAGTAATTTAGGTGAGTTTGGCATAGTTTGCTATGGTTACTAGCATTTTTTTGTAATTTAAAAGTGATTGGGTTTAGTTTGTTGTGGTAAGGGTTAGTTGTTGATGATTTAGAGTAGCCGAAGTAATTTAGGTGAGTCTGGCATAGTTTGTTATGATTTGTACACCTTTTTTTGTAATTTTAAGATGATATGGTTTTATTTGTTGTGGTAAGGGATAGTTGGGGGTGATTTACGGTAGCCGAAGTAATTTAGGTGATTCTGGTAGAGTTTGTTATGGTTTTTAGCATTTTTTTGTAATTTTAAAGTGATTGCGCTTAGTTTGTTGCTGTAAAGTGTAGTTGGGGGTGATTTTTGATAGCCGAAATAATTTAGGTGAGTTTGGCATAGTTTGCTATGGTTAGTAGCATTTTTTTGTAATTTAAAAGTGATTGGGTTTAGTTTGTTGTGTTAAAGGTTAGTTGGTGATGATTTATGGTAGCCGAAGTAATTTAGGTGAGTTTGGCATAGTTTGCTATGGTTACTAGCATTTTTTTGTAATTTAAAAGTGATTGGGTTTAGTTTGTTGTGGTAAGGGTTAGTTGGTGATGATTTATAGTAGCCGAAGTAATTTAGGTGAGTCTGGCATAGTTTGTTATGATTTGTACACCTTTTTTTGTAATTTTAAGATGATATGGTTTGGTTTGTTGTGGTAAGGGATGGTTGGGGGTGATTTACGGTAGCCGAAGTAATTTAGGTGATTCTCGTATAGTTTGTTATGATTTTTAGCATTTTTTTGTAATTTTAAAGTGATTGGGCTTAGTTTGTTGCTGTAAAGTGTAGTTGGGGGTGATTTTTGATAGCTGAAGTAATTTAGCTGAGTTTGGCATAGTTTGCTATGGTTAGTAGCATTTTTTTGTAATTTAAAAGAGATTGGGCTTAGTTTGAAGTGGTAAGGGTTAGTTGGTGATAATTTATGGTAGCCGAAGTAATTTAGGTGAGTTTGGCATAGTTTACTATGGTTACTAGCATTTTTTTGTAATTTAAAAGTGATTGGGTTTAGTTTGTTGTGGTAAGGGTTAGTTGGTGATGATTTATGTTAGCCGAAGTAATTTAGGTGAGTTTGGCATAGTTTGCTATGGTTACTAGCATTTTTTTGTAATTTAAAAGTGATTGGGTTTAGTTTGTTGTGGTAAGGGTTAGTTGGTGATGATTTATGGTAGCCGAAGTAATTTAGGTGAGTCTGGCATAGTTTGTTATGATTTGTACACCTTTTCTTGTAATTTTAAGATGATATGGTTTGGCTTGTTGTGGTAAGGGATAGTTGGGGGTGATTTACGGTAGCCGAAGTAATTTAGGTGATTCTGGAATAGTTTGTTATGATTTTTAGCATTTTTTGTAATTTTAAAGTGCTTGGGCTTAGTTTGTTGCTGTAAAGTGTAGTTGGGGGTGATTTTTGATAGCCGAAGTAATTTAGGTGAGTTTGGCATAGTTTGCTATGGTTAGTAGCATTTTTTTGTAATTTAAAAGTGATTGGGTTTAGTTTGTTGTGGTAAGGGTTAGTTGGTGATGATTTATGGTAGCCGAAGTAATTTAGGTGAGTTTGGCATAGTTTGCTATGGTTACTAGCATTTATTGTAATTTAAAAGTGATTGGGTTTAGTTTGTTGTGGTAAGGGTTAGTTGGTGATGATTTAGAGTAGCCGAAGTAATTTAGGTGAGTCTGGCATAGTTTATGATTTTTAGCATTTTTTTTAATTTTAAAGTGATTGCGCTTAGTTTGTTGCTGTAAAGTGTAGTTGGGGGTGATTTTTGATAGCCGAAATAATTTAGGTGAGTTTGGCATAGTTTGCTATGGTTAGTAGCATTTTTTTGTAATTTAAAAGTGATTGGGTTTAGTTTGTTGTGGTAAAGTTTAGTTGGTGATGATTTATGGTAGCCGAAGTAATTTAGGTGAGTTTGGCATAGTTTGCTATGGTTACTAGCATTTTTTTGTAATTTAAAAGTGATTGGGTTTAGTTTGTTGTGGTAAGGGTTAGTTGGTGATGATTTATAGTAGCCGAAGTAATTTAGGTGAGTCTGGCATAGTTTGTTATGATTTGTACACCTTTTTTTGTAATTTTAAGATGATATGGTTTGGTTTGTTGTGGTAAGGGATAGTTGGGGGTGATTTACGGTAGCCGAAGTATTTTAGGTGATTCTGGTGTAGTTTGTTATGATTTTTAGCATTTTTTTGTAATTTTAAAGTGATTGGGCTTAGTTTGTTGCTGTAAAGTGTAGTTGGGGGTGATTTTTGATAGCTGAAGTAATTTAGCTGAGTTTGGCATAGTTTGCTATGGTTAGTAGCATTTTTTTGTAATTTAAAAGAGATTGGGTTTAGTTTGTAGTGGTAAGGGTTAGTTGGTGATGATTTATGGTAGCCGAAGTAATTTAGGTGAGTTTGGCATAGTTTGCTATGGTTACTAGCATTTTTTTGTAATTTAAAAGTGATTGGGTTTAGTTTGTTGTGGTAAGGGTTAGTTGGTGATGATTTATGTTAGCCGAAGTAATTTAGGTGAGTTTGGCATAGTTTGCTATGGTTACTAGCATTTTTTTGTAATTTAAAAGTGATTGGGTTTAGTTTGTTGTGGTAAGGGTTAGTTGGTGATGATTTATGGTAGCCGAAGTAATTTAGGTGAGTTTGGCATAGTTTGCTATGGTTACTAGCATTTTTTTGTAATTTAAAAATGATTGGGTTTAGTTTGTTGTGGTAAGGGTTAGTTGGTGATGATTTAGAGTAGTCGAAGTAATTTAGGTGAGTCTGGCTAGTTTGTTATGATTTGTACACCTTTTCTTGTAATTTTAAGATGATATGGTTTGGCTTGTTGTGGTAAGGGATAGTTGGGGTTGATTTACGGTAACGGATGTAATTTAGGTGATTCTGGTATAGTTTGTTATGATTTTTAGCATTTTTTGTAATTTTAAAGTGCTTGGGCTTAGTTTGTTGCTGTAAAGTGTAGTTGGGGGTGATTTTTGATAGCCGAAGTAATTTAGGTGAGTTTGGCATAGTTTGCTATGGTTAGTAGAATTTTTTTGTAATTTAAAAGTGATTGGGTTTAGTTTGTTGTGGTAAGGGTTAGTTGGTGATGATTTATGGTAGCCGAAGTAATTTAGGTGAGTTTGGCATAGTTTGCTATGGTTAGTAGCATTTTTTTGTAATTTAAAAGTGATTGGGTTTAGTTTGTTGTGGTAAGGGTTAGTTGGTGATGATTTATGGTAGCCGAAGTAATTTAGGTGAGTTTGGCATAGTTTGCTATGGTTACTAGCATTTTTTTGTAATTTAAAAGTGATTGGGTTTAGTTTGTTGTGGTAAGGGTTAGTTGGTGATGATTTAGAGTAGCCGAAGTAATTTAGGTGAGTCTGGCATAGTTTGTTATGATTTGTACACCTTTTTTTGTAATTTTAAAATGATATGGTTTGGTTTGTTGTGGTAAGGGATAGTTGGGGGTGATTTACGGTAGCCGAAGTAATTTAGGTGATTCTGGTATAGTTTGTTATGATTTTTAGCATTTTTTGTAATTTTAAAGTGCTTGGGCTTAGTTTGTTGCTGTAAAGTGTAATTGGGGGTGATTTTTGATATCCGAAGTAATTTAGGTGAGTTTGGCACAGTTTGCTATGGTTAGTAGCATTTTTTTGTAATTTAAAAGTGATTGGGTTTAGTTTGTTGTGGTATGGGTTAGTTGGTAATGATTTATGGTAGCCGAAGTAATTTAGGTGAGTTTGGCATAGTTTGCTATGGTTACTAGCATTTTTTTGTAATTTAAAAGTGATTGGGTTTAGTTTGTTGTGGTAAGGGTTAGTTGGTGATGATTTAGAGTAGCCGAAGTAATTTAGGTGAGTCTGGCATAGTTTGTTATGATTTGTACACCTTTTTTTGTAATTTTAAAATGATATGGTTTGGTTTGTTGTGGTAAGGGATAGTTGGGGGTGATTTACGGTAGCCGAAGTAATTTAAGTGATTCTGGTATAGTTTGTTATGATTTTTAGCATTTTTTTGTAATTTTAATGTGATTGGGCTTAGTTTGTTGCTGTAAAGTGTAGTTGGGGGTGATTTTTGATAGCCGAAGTAATTTAGGTGAGTTTGGCATAGTTTGCTATGGTTAGTAGCATTTTTTTTAATTTAAAAGTGATTGGGTTTAGTTTGTTGTGGTAAAGGTTAGTTGGTGATGATTTATGGTAGCCGAAGTAATTTAGGTGAGTTTGGCATAGTTTGCTATGGTTAGAAGCATTTTTTGTAATTTAAAAGTGATTGGGTTTAGTTTGTAGTGGTAAGGGTTAGTTGGTAATGATTTATGGTAGCCGAAGTAATTTAGGTGAGTTTGGCATAGTTTGCTATGGTTACTAGCATTTTTTTGTAATTTAAAAGTGATTGGGTTTAGTTTGTTGTGGTAAAGGTTAGTTGGTGATGATTTATGGTAGCCGAAGTAATTTAGGTGAGTTTGGCATAGTTTGCTATGATTAGAAGAATTTTTTTGTAATTTAAAAGTGATTGGGTTTAGTTTGTTGTGGTAAGGGTTAGTTGGTGATGATTTATGGTAGCCGAAGTAATTTAGGTGAGTTTGGCATAGTTTACTATGATTTGTACACCTTTTTTGTAATTTTAAGATGATATGGTTTGGTTTGTTGTGGTAAGGGATAGTTGGGGGTGATTTACGGTAACCGAAGTAATTTAGGTGATTCTGGTATAGTTTGTTATGATTTTTAGCATTTTTTTGTAATTTTAAAGTGATTGGGCTTAGTTTGTTGCTGTAAAGTGTAGTTGGGGGTGATTTTTGATAGCCGAAGTAATTTAGGTGAGTTTGGCATAGTTTGCTATGGTTAGTAGCATTTTTTTTAATTTAAAAGTGATTGGGTTTAGTTTGTTGTGGTAAGGGTTAGTTGGTGATGATTTATGGTAGCCGAAGTAATTTAGGTGAGTTTGGCATAGTTTGCTATGATTACTAGCATTTTTTTGTAATTTAAAAGTGATTGGGTTTAGTTTGTTGTGGTAAGGGCTAGTTGGTGATGATTTAGAGTAGCCGAAGTAATTTAGGTGAGTCTGGCATAGTTTGTTATGATTTGTACACCTTTTCTTGTAATTTTAAGATGATATAGTTTGGCTTGTTGTGGTAAGGGATAGTTGGGGGTGATTTAGGGTAGCCGAAGTAATTTAGGTGATTCTGGAATAGTTTGTTATGATTTTTAGCATTTTTTGTAATTTTAAAGTGCTTGGGCTTAGTTTGTTGCTGTAAAGTGTAGTTGGGGATGATTTTTGATAGCCGAAGTAATTTAGGTGAGTTTGGCATAGTTTGCTATGGTTAGCAGCATTTTTTTGTAATTTAAAAGTGATTGGGTTTAGCTTGTTGTGGTAAGGGTTAGTTGGTGATGATTTATGGTAGCCGAAGTAATTTAGGTGAGTTTGGCATAGTTTGCTATGGTTACTAGCATTTTTTTGTAATTTAAAAGTGATTGGGTTTAGTTTGTTGTGGTAAGGGTTAGTTGTTGATGATTTAGAGTAGCCGAAGTAATTTAGGTGAGTCTGGCATAGTTTGTTATGATTTGTACACCTTTTTTTGTAATTTTAAGATGATATGGTTTTATTTGTTGTGGTAAGGGATAGTTGGGGGTGATTTACGGTAGCCGAAGTAATTTAGGTGATTCTGGTAGAGTTTGTTATGGTTTTTAGCATTTTTTTGTAATTTTAAAGTGATTGCGCTTAGTTTGTTGCTGTAAAGTGTAGTTGGGGGTGATTTTTGATAGCCGAAATAATTTAGGTGAGTTTGGCATAGTTTGCTATGGTTAGTAGCATTTTTTTGTAATTTAAAAGTGATTGGGTTTAGTTTGTTGTGTTAAAGGTTAGTTGGTGATGATTTATGGTAGCCGAAGTAATTTAGGTGAGTTTGGCATAGTTTGCTATGGTTACTAGCATTTTTTTGTAATTTAAAAGTGATTGGGTTTAGTTTGTTGTGGTAAGGGTTAGTTGGTGATGATTTATAGTAGCCGAAGTAATTTAGGTGAGTCTGGCATAGTTTGTTATGATTTGTACACCTTTTTTTGTAATTTTAAGATGATATGGTTTGGTTTGTTGTGGTAAGGGATGGTTGGGGGTGATTTACGGTAGCCGAAGTAATTTAGGTGATTCTCGTATAGTTTGTTATGATTTTTAGCATTTTTTTGTAATTTTAAAGTGATTGGGCTTAGTTTGTTGCTGTAAAGTGTAGTTGGGGGTGATTTTTGATAGCTGAAGTAATTTAGCTGAGTTTGGCATAGTTTGCTATGGTTAGTAGCATTTTTTTGTAATTTAAAAGAGATTGGGCTTAGTTTGAAGTGGTAAGGGTTAGTTGGTGATAATTTATGGTAGCCGAAGTAATTTAGGTGAGTTTGGCATAGTTTACTATGGTTACTAGCATTTTTTTGTAATTTAAAAGTGATTGGGTTTAGTTTGTTGTGGTAAGGGTTAGTTGGTGATGATTTATGTTAGCCGAAGTAATTTAGGTGAGTTTGGCATAGTTTGCTATGGTTACTAGCATTTTTTTGTAATTTAAAAGTGATTGGGTTTAGTTTGTTGTGGTAAGGGTTAGTTGGTGATGATTTATGGTAGCCGAAGTAATTTAGGTGAGTCTGGCATAGTTTGTTATGATTTGTACACCTTTTCTTGTAATTTTAAGATGATATAGTTTGGCTTGTTGTGGTAAGGGATAGTTGGGGGTGATTTAGGGTAGCCGAAGTAATTTAGGTGATTCTGGAATAGTTTGTTATGATTTTTAGCATTTTTTGTAATTTTAAAGTGCTTGGGCTTAGTTTGTTGCTGTAAAGTGTAGTTGGGGATGATTTTTGATAGCCGAAGTAATTTAGGTGAGTTTGGCATAGTTTGCTATGGTTAGCAGCATTTTTTTGTAATTTAAAAGTGATTGGGTTTAGCTTGTTGTGGTAAGGGTTAGTTGGTGATGATTTATGGTAGCCGAAGTAATTTAGGTGAGTTTGGCATAGTTTGCTATGGTTACTAGCATTTTTTTGTAATTTAAAAGTGATTGGGTTTAGTTTGTTGTGGTAAGGGTTAGTTGTTGATGATTTAGAGTAGCCGAAGTAATTTAGGTGAGTCTGGCATAGTTTGTTATGATTTGTACACCTTTTTTTGTAATTTTAAGATGATATGGTTTTATTTGTTGTGGTAAGGGATAGTTGGGGGTGATTTACGGTAGCCGAAGTAATTTAGGTGATTCTGGTAGAGTTTGTTATGGTTTTTAGCATTTTTTTGTAATTTTAAAGTGATTGCGCTTAGTTTGTTGCTGTAAAGTGTAGTTGGGGGTGATTTTTGATAGCCGAAATAATTTAGGTGAGTTTGGCATAGTTTGCTATGGTTAGTAGCATTTTTTTGTAATTTAAAAGTGATTGGGTTTAGTTTGTTGTGTTAAAGGTTAGTTGGTGATGATTTATGGTAGCCGAAGTAATTTAGGTGAGTTTGGCATAGTTTGCTATGGTTACTAGCATTTTTTTGTAATTTAAAAGTGATTGGGTTTAGTTTGTTGTGGTAAGGGTTAGTTGGTGATGATTTATAGTAGCCGAAGTAATTTAGGTGAGTCTGGCATAGTTTGTTATGATTTGTACACCTTTTTTTGTAATTTTAAGATGATATGGTTTGGTTTGTTGTGGTAAGGGATGGTTGGGGGTGATTTACGGTAGCCGAAGTAATTTAGGTGATTCTCGTATAGTTTGTTATGATTTTTAGCATTTTTTTGTAATTTTAAAGTGATTGGGCTTAGTTTGTTGCTGTAAAGTGTAGTTGGGGGTGATTTTTGATAGCTGAAGTAATTTAGCTGAGTTTGGCATAGTTTGCTATGGTTAGTAGCATTTTTTTGTAATTTAAAAGAGATTGGGCTTAGTTTGAAGTGGTAAGGGTTAGTTGGTGATAATTTATGGTAGCCGAAGTAATTTAGGTGAGTTTGGCATAGTTTACTATGGTTACTAGCATTTTTTTGTAATTTAAAAGTGATTGGGTTTAGTTTGTTGTGGTAAGGGTTAGTTGGTGATGATTTATGTTAGCCGAAGTAATTTAGGTGAGTTTGGCATAGTTTGCTATGGTTACTAGCATTTTTTTGTAATTTAAAAGTGATTGGGTTTAGTTTGTTGTGGTAAGGGTTAGTTGGTGATGATTTATGGTAGCCGAAGTAATTTAGGTGAGTCTGGCATAGTTTGTTATGATTTGTACACCTTTTCTTGTAATTTTAAGATGATATGGTTTGGCTTGTTGTGGTAAGGGATAGTTGGGGGTGATTTACGGTAGCCGAAGTAATTTAGGTGATTCTGGAATAGTTTGTTATGATTTTTAGCATTTTTTGTAATTTTAAAGTGCTTGGGCTTAGTTTGTTGCTGTAAAGTGTAGTTGGGGGTGATTTTTGATAGCCGAAGTAATTTAGGTGAGTTTGGCATAGTTTGCTATGGTTAGTAGCATTTTTTTGTAATTTAAAAGTGATTGGGTTTAGTTTGTTGTGGTAAGGGTTAGTTGGTGATGATTTATGGTAGCCGAAGTAATTTAGGTGAGTTTGGCATAGTTTGCTATGGTTACTAGCATTTATTGTAATTTAAAAGTGATTGGGTTTAGTTTGTTGTGGTAAGGGTTAGTTGGTGATGATTTAGAGTAGCCGAAGTAATTTAGGTGAGTCTGGCATAGTTTATGATTTTTAGCATTTTTTTTAATTTTAAAGTGATTGCGCTTAGTTTGTTGCTGTAAAGTGTAGTTGGGGGTGATTTTTGATAGCCGAAATAATTTAGGTGAGTTTGGCATAGTTTGCTATGGTTAGTAGCATTTTTTTGTAATTTAAAAGTGATTGGGTTTAGTTTGTTGTGGTAAAGTTTAGTTGGTGATGATTTATGGTAGCCGAAGTAATTTAGGTGAGTTTGGCATAGTTTGCTATGGTTACTAGCATTTTTTTGTAATTTAAAAGTGATTGGGTTTAGTTTGTTGTGGTAAGGGTTAGTTGGTGATGATTTATAGTAGCCGAAGTAATTTAGGTGAGTCTGGCATAGTTTGTTATGATTTGTACACCTTTTTTTGTAATTTTAAGATGATATGGTTTGATTTGTTGTGGTAAGGGATAGTTGGGGGTGATTTACGGTAGCCGAAGTATTTTAGGTGATTCTGGTGTAGTTTGTTATGATTTTTAGCATTTTTTTGTAATTTTAAAGTGATTGGGCTTAGTTTGTTGCTGTAAAGTGTAGTTGGGGGTGATTTTTGATAGCTGAAGTAATTTAGCTGAGTTTGGCATAGTTTGCTATGGTTAGTAGCATTTTTTTGTAATTTAAAAGAGATTGGGTTTAGTTTGTAGTGGTAAGGGTTAGTTGGTGATGATTTATGGTAGCCGAAGTAATTTAGGTGAGTTTGGCATAGTTTGCTATGGTTACTAGCATTTTTTTGTAATTTAAAAATGATTGGGTTTAGTTTGTTGTGGTAAGGGTTAGTTGGTGATGATTTATGTTAGCCGAAGTAATTTAGGTGAGTTTGGCATAGTTTGCTATGGTTACTAGCATTTTTTTGTAATTTAAAAGTGATTGGGTTTAGTTTGTTGTGGTAAGGGTTAGTTGGTGATGATTTATGGTAGCCGAAGTAATTTAGGTGAGTTTGGCATAGTTTGCTATGGTTACTAGCATTTTTTTGTAATTTAAAAATGATTGGGTTTAGTTTGTTGTGGTAAGGGTTAGTTGGTGATGATTTAGAGTAGTCGAAGTAATTTAGGTGAGTCTGGCTAGTTTGTTATGACTTGTACACCTTTTCTTGTAATTTTAAGATGATATGGTTTGGCTTGTTGTGGTAAGGGATAGTTGGGGTTGATTTACGGTAACGGATGTAATTTAGGTGATTCTGGTATAGTTTGTTATGATTTTTAGCATTTTTTGTAATTTTAAAGTGCTTGGGCTTAGTTTGTTGCTGTAAAGTGTAGTTGGGGGTGATTTTTGATAGCCGAAGTAATTTAGGTGAGTTTGGCATAGTTTGCTATGGTTAGTAGAATTTTTTTGTAATTTAAAAGTGATTGGGTTTAGTTTGTTGTGGTAAGGGTTAGTTGGTGATGATTTATGGTAGCCGAAGTAATTTAGGTGAGTTTGGCATAGTTTGCTATGGTTAGTAGCATTTTTTTGTAATTTAAAAGTGATTGGGTTTAGTTTGTTGTGGTAAGGGTTAGTTGGTGATGATTTATGGTAGCCGAAGTAATTTAGGTGAGTTTGGCATAGTTTGCTATGGTTACTAGCATTTTTTTGTAATTTAAAAGTGATTGGGTTTAGCTTGTTGTGGTAAGGGTTAGTTGGTGATGATTTATGGTAGCCGAAGTAATTTAGGTGAGTTTGGCATAGTTTGTTATGATTTGTACACCTTTTTTTGTAAATTTAAGATGATATGGTTTGGTTTGTTGTGGTAAGGGATAGTTGGGGGTGATTTACGGTAACCGAAGTAATTTAGGTGATTCTGGTATAGTTTGTTATGATTTTTAGCATTTTTTTGTAATTTTAAAGTGATTGGGCTTAGTTTGTTGCTGTAAAGTGTAGTTGGGGGTGATTTACGGTAGCCGAAGTAATTTAGGTGATTCTGGTGTAGTTTGTTATGATTTTTAGCATTTTTTTGTAATTTAAAACTGATTGGGTTTACTTTGTTGTGGTAAGGGTTAGTTGGTGATGATTTATGGTAGCCGAAGTAATTTAGGTGAGTTTGGCATAGTTTGCTATGGTTACTAGCATTTTTTTGTAGTTTAAAAGTGATTGGGTTAAGTTTGTTGTGGTAAGGATTAGTTGGTGATGATTTAGAGTAGCCGAAGTAATTTAAGTGAGTCTGGCATAGTTTGTTATGATTTGTACACCTATTTTTGTAATTTTAAGATGATATGGTTTGGTTTGTTGTGGTAAGGAATAGTTGGGGGTGATTTACGGTAGCCGAAGTAATTTAGGTGATTCTGGTATAGTTTGTTAAGATTTTTAGCATTTTTTTGTAATTTTAAAGTGATTGGGCTTAGTTTGTTGCTGTAAAGTGTAGTTGGGGGTGATTTTTGATAGCCGAAGTAATTTAGGTGAGTTTGACATAGTTTGCTATGGTTAGTAGCATTTTTTTGTAATTTAAAAGTGATTGGGTTTAGTTTGTTGTGGTAAGGGTTAGTTCGTGATGATTTATGGTAGCCGAAGTAATTTAGATGAGTTTGCATAATTTGCTATGGTTAGTAGCATTTTTTTGTAATTTAAAAGTTATTGGGTTTAGTTTGTTGTGGTAAGGGTTAGTTGGTGATGATTTAGAGTAGCCGAAGTAATTTAGGTGAGTCTGGCATAGTTTGTTATGATTTGTACACCTTTTTTTGTAATTTTAAGATGATATGGTTTGGTTTGTTGTGGTAAGGGATAGTTGGTGGTGATTTACGGTAGCCGAAGTAATTTAGGTTATTCTGGTATAGTTTGTTATGATTTTTAGCATTTTGTTGTAATTTTAAAGTGATTGGGCTTAGTTTGTTGGTGTAAAGTGTAGTTAGGGGTGATCTTTGATAGCCGAAGTAATTTAGGTGAGTTTGGCATAGTTTGCTATGGTTAATAGCATTTTTTTGTAATTTAAAAGTGATTGGGTTTAGTTTGTTGTGGTAAGGGTTAGTTGGTTAGGATTTATGGTATCCGATGTAATTGAGGTGTGTTTGGCATAGTTTGCTATGGTTACTAGCATTTTTTTGTAATTTAAAAGTGATAGGGTTTAGTTTGTTGTGGTAAGGGTTAGTTGGTGATGATTTAGAGTAGCCGAAGTAATTTAGGTGAGTCTGGCATAGTATGTTATGATTTGTACACCTTTTTTGTAATTTTAAGATGATATGGTTTGGTTTGTTGTGGTAAGGGATAGTTGGGGGTAATTTACGGTAGCCGAAGTTATTTAGGTGATTCTGGTATAGTTTGTTATGATTTTTAGCATTTTTTTTGTAATTTTAAAGTGATTGGGCTTAGTTTGTTGCTGTAAAGTGTAGTTGGGGGTGATTTTTGATAGCCGATGTAATTTAGGTGAGTTTGGCATAGTTTGCTATGGTTAGTAGCATTTTTTTGTAATTTAAAAGTGATTGGGTTTAGTTTGTTGTGGTAAGGGTTAGTTGGTGATGATTTATGGTTGCCGAAGTAATTTAGGTGAGTTTGGCATAGTTTGCTATGGTTACTAGCATTTTTTTGTAATTTAAAAGTGATTGGGTTTAGTTTGTTGTGGTAAGGGTTAGTTGGTGATGATTTAGAGCAGCCGAAGCAATTTAGGTGAGTCTGGCATAATTTGTTATGATTTGTACACCTTTTTTTGTAATTTTAAGATGATATGGTTTGGTTTGTTGTGGTAAGGGATAGTTGGGGGTGATTTACGGTAGCCAAATTAATTTAGGTGATTCTGGTATAGTTTGTTATGATTTTTAGCATTTTTTTGTAATTTTAAAGTGATTGGGCTTAGTTTGTTACTGTAAAATGTAGTTGGGGGTGATTTTTGATAGCCGAAGTAATTTAGGTGAGTTTGGCATAGTTTGCAATGGTTAGTAGCATTTTTTTGTAATTTAAAAGTGATTGGGTTTAGTTTGTTGTGGTAAGGGTTAGTTGGTGATGATTTATGGTCGCCGAAGTAATTTAGGTGAGTTTGGCATAGTTTGCTATGGTTACTAGCATTTTTTTGTAATTTAAAAGTGATTGGGTTTAGTTTGTTGTGGTAAGGGTTAGTTGGTGATGATTTATGGTAGCTGGTACGTCCTTACTCGCAATAATGCAGAGTTGTGGCGCCAAGGGACGATGGCGGCGGGGTCGCGACACTTGCACAGTGGCGAGTGGGGAGCACTTCTCGACCAAGCCTCGGAAGAGAAAGTCACAGCTCGCGACGACGAGTAATAAAGAACCAGAAATTTGTAAAGTTGTTATGATAAGTTTATTGTAATAAAAAGAAGAAAAAATACAGTCCATTTGCTCTGCGATATTCCATTTGGTCCATCGACACGGATCATGAATCCCAGAGAAAAAGAAGTTTGGGTGGCAGCGACGACTGGCCCAGGAAGAGAGTTCGAGGTTGACGACGATCATCCGAGGATCTCACAAAGGAGTTTGGGTGGCAGCGACGACTGGCCCAGGAAGAGAGTTCGAGGTTGACGACGATCATCCGAGGATCTCACACAGAAGTTTGGGTGGCAGCGACGACTGGCCCAGAACGAGTTCGAGGTAGACGAGGATCTCCCGAAAAGAAAAGACGAGCAGCAGGAAGCTTCTAGGTGGAAGAAAGACAAACCCGTGAGTCCTTTCCATTTTTCCGTGGTTAAGAGTTAAGAATGGCGAATCTAAATAAGTTAAGATACCAGAGAGGTGCTGCGAAAAGTAGTTTAACGCGAGTTCAGACCTACTTTGATGATTTAGACGTGACGTCACACGATGAAACGATTGTTACTCAATTAAAGTTAAGACTCGATAAGTTAAAAGAGGCGTTTTGTAACTTTGAAAGTATACAATCAAACATTGAGACCGAATTGTTTGAAAATAAAGCGAACGATGAGGAAATTGAACGCGAGAATTCAGAAAGGGAAAAATTTGAGACTCATTATTATCAATTGTTCGCAGAGATAACGCATGTAATTTCTAAAATTGAAGTAAGAAATAATGGTCAAAATTTAATGAATTCAACGGCGACGCCTTCACCGATGAGCTTTCCAGATACTCCGATACAATTTGCTCTTTCGGCAAAATTGCCGACGTTAAAATTACCCACGTTTTCAGGTTCTTTAGACAAGTGGTTAGAGTTCCGCGATGTATTTGTTTCATTGATTGAAAATAATAATTCTCTGGATAGCATCCAAAAGTTCCATTATTTGAAATCAGTTTTGCAAGGCGAAGCGCTTGCATTATTAGAATCAATTCCGGTAACAGCAAGTAATTATAACGTAGCCTGGTCAACATTAATTGAACGGTACGAAAATACGGAACTAATTGTTTCTAATTATTTGAAGGGATTATTTGAGATTCCAACGTTGACAAAAGAAAACTTGCAAGACTTGCGACACATCAATGACGTATTTAATAAAAATTTGCGTTCATTGCAAATGCTGGGTGAACCAACAGAACACTGGGACACCTTACTCATTTATCTAATAAGTTCTAAATTAGATACCCGTACCAAGCGTGATTGGATGGCCTTCAAACGGCCCGGGGAAAAAGCGACGATGAATGACATGAAGCGTTTTTTGCGTGAGAAATGCGAGTTACTAGAACAATTGGCATTTAAACCACAAGAAAACAAGAATAATTATCGATTTAAAGTCACTGAAAAGGGTACTAAGGTGAATTCATTCGTGACCCATCAAAGGCCTAGTTTTGAGTGTTACTTTTGTAAGAAGGATCATTCGATTTTTAAGTGTCAAGAGTTCTTGAAACTCAATATTAACGAACGAGTTAATGAAGTAAAGAAACTAAAATTATGTTTCAATTGTTTTAATCCAAATCATGGTGCAGAAAAATGTGAAAGACCAAAATGCAAACAGTGCAAGGAATCGCACAATTCGCTTTTACATAAAACCCCAGACGCTGATGTAGCGACATTGTTATCACACAATATTACGGCCGGCGGAGTGTGCAATTCTTCGAAGTCAAATCGGCTAGTCAGCTTTTCGCTCCTTTCAACCGCCGTCGTTAATATTGTCGGAGACAAAACAAGATTTCCGGTTCGCATGTTATTAGACCCCGGCTGACAAAGTAATTTCATCACAGAGAAATTGGTGAATCGCTTAAATCTAAAGAAAACCGCGATTAACTTCACCTTATCGGGTATAGGCGGCGAGACTTCGTTTCCTGTAAAACACAAAACCGAGATCGACATACGGGCCAGAAACGACTGCTTCGCAAAACACATAACGTGCCTAATCTATATATATAAAGCGAAGTGTCCTCACTGACACACTCATTCATTCACTCATTCATCTACACACTGATTCATAATCAACCCACAGCCCAAACCGTGAGGGCTGGAGACTTGAAATTTTAGACACGGGTGTATCATGTGCCGAAACTGAACACTAAGAAGGGATTTTGCGAAATTCGGCCCGGTTCCTTTGTAATTCAATAAAAACCGGCTAAAATAAACAAAAAATGATCGGATCGCGGAGACCGTGTTTATGTTAGAAGCACGTATCTAGCCAAAACAACTTCGACGACGGGCGACCGGTTTACATTAAAAGCACTTATTTAACCTAAACAATTTCAACGTCGAGTTTCTGCTTTCGTGATCATACTTTCGCCGTACCTAGCGAGGCCGCAGATGTTTCAATTATAATTTTGATTTCAATTATAATGTCGATCCGTGACTCAATTAAAAATTACCAAATCACTCCAAATTTAATCCGTCAACATTAAACATCCTCAAATATCTCTTACCACTGCAAACTTTACCAAATCAACCCCAAAAAATTCCCGAACTATGCCAGACTGACATAAACTAGATCCGTTATTTTAAATCATCCCTTACCACCCCTTAGCAACCGCAAGTAACTTCAATCACTTTAAAATAAAACAAAATGACACAAATCATGGCAGATTATGTCCAACTCACACATATTATTTCGTCTACCAAAAATCACCCCCAACTACCCCTTACCACCCCAAAATAAGCCCAATCACTTTAAAATTACAAAAAATGTTACAAACCTTACCAAACTATGCCAAACTCACTTAAATTACTTCGGCTATCAAAAATCGCCCCCAACTACCCCTTACCACCCCTAACTCATCCCAATTACTTTAAAATTACAAAAAATGCTACAAACCATAGCAAACTATGCCTAACTCACCTAAATTACTTCGGCTAACATAAATCACCCCCAACTACCCCTTACTACCCCAAAATAAGCCCTATCACTTTAAAATTATAAAAAATGCTACAAACCATAGCAAACTATGCCTAACTCACCTAAATAACTTTGGCTAACATAAATCACCCCCAACAACCCCTTACTACCCCAAAATAAGCCCAATAACTTTAAAATTACAAAAAATGCTACAAACCATAGCAAACTATGCCTAACTCACCTAAATTACTTCGGCTAACATAAATCACCCCCAACTACCCCTTACCACCCCAAACTAAGCCCAATCACTTTAAAATTACAAAAAATGCTACAAACCATAGCAAACTATTTCAAACTCACCTAAATTACTTCGGCTACCATAAATCACCCCCAACTACCCCTTACCGCCCCAAAATTAGCCTAATCACTTTAAAATTACAAAAATGCTACAAAACATAGCAAGCTATGCCAAACTTACTTAAATTACTTCGGCTACCATAAATTAATAATCGTTTTCAATCAAAATCTTCTATTTGGTTGTGTTATTTATAAATGCCTTATCGTATTAAATCATAAAATATTAATAAATATCTGCACATAAAATATATTGTTCCGACTAATAGTCGTTATTCTGAATATTAAATAGGCTGATACCTATTTCGATTCTCTTCCACCTTCCAATAAATATTTGTTCCAGTTGAGATGCAAACATAAACGTATTTCTGAATTGCAACACGCTGACGGGGCAAGCTCTACCTTTTCAACATGCGTGCATTTGTATAAACAGCTCTATGGTTTTTAACTTTAAAGAGGTATAAAGGCGGTGTAAGCGCTAGAGTTTCGTATAAATATCTGAAAAATTCGAAATTCTGCAATTTAATCAGAACTATCTTTGTGTTCGATAGTAAATTTATACTTGGAGTGGCACTGACAACCCTGCCACCCCTGACTAGGCACCTACTGACTACTCTCCTTCCAGGGAAACTTTATAAATCAACGTCAAAATAATTTAGAGCGCCTGAATGTGAAAATATCACTGTGTAATAAGTTCAGACTGACATGGAACACTTGAAATTTCGATATTTGTTTGTAATTCGTCACAGGTCCATGAAGGAATGCATGTTAATTTAAACAAGTGTTAGTTTGTCGGAGAGACCGAATAAGATTTTTAACATTACTGTCAAAATATTTATTTACTTTAGAATGTTAATTTCTTAAATTGATTTTGTGAAAATTATGACGGGCCATACGAGTACACCTGTGCGAGTATTATTTGGTACATACAAATTAATCTCTTTTGTTATCCAAATTGTTTTTATACGCACTAGGCACGTGCACCTCATATAATTGTGAAAATTGCTGCTTCAGCGTCTGGAACGCTGGTACTCAACGTCGCCAAGGTCGTGGCGACGCATCGGTATTCAAAGTTCTATCGCTATTAAATAAATTATTTTAATATAATATTCCCGATTTGTTCTTGCCGTTAACCAAAACTCTCCCCAATCGATTTTCAAAAAATTTCCAGCGTCGGACCGGACTTCACTTATTTTCGTACGCTAATTTTTACCGTTCAGTTAATGATAGTGGTGTATTTGTTCTTCACCAAACCTGCTCCGGCCGAAATCCGAAATTTTCACTGACATCATACGCTTAAGTATTGTATGCTTAGACACGATTTATTTACACTATTTATTTTACGTACATTGCGTTCATTATTGTTCTGCATTATTTATAAGATGGAGCAGTTTGAAAATCTAATAGTAAGCGGAGAACAAATACCACCACGTATAATTCCCGTGCAAAGTGATGGAAATAGTCTTTCTTACTATCTTTCCTATTGCATTTTTAATACCGGAAATAGAGCTCAAGAGCGAAGAATAACTTCGACTTTTTTTATACATAATTCCTAAATACTTCGTTTTTATGGTGTAAAATTTTGTATTTATATATTTCAACATTGTCTTTAACGTTGTCAGAGAACTAAATGGGAATAATTTGGAATAATTTAGCTTCTATGTCAACTCTCCTTCTCTTGGAACTTTTGAAAACAACGACAAAATTCTTTAGGGCGCCTGGATTTGAAAATATAACTCTGTGTAATAAGTTTAGACTGACTAGAGTGAAAATAAAGGAGCTTGCACCCAGAAACGAAATTAGATGGAACACTTGAAGTTGAAATATTTGTTTGTAATTCGTCACAAGTCCATGAGGGAATGCGTGTTAATGTAAACAAATGTGAGTTTATTGGAGTGGCCGAATAAGATTTTTACATTATTGAAGCAGCTGGAGCCTGCCACGTCAAGGGCAAGGTCAGAAACGTGAAAAGGCGATGCTCGATTTAGTTTGATTGAGGGTCTATGCAGAAATTCGCACATACCAAGCGTTGGATAAGCCTTTCTTATCGTTTCTTAGAATTCGAGAATTGCTGGTTTAGCGTGTGGAACAGTACTCGATCGCGGTGTTTAATTTTAACACAACTACAATTGTGAAAATTGCTGCTCCAGCGTCGGAAACTGTTCGCAAAGTCGCCAAATTCGCTGAGGCGACGCAACAGTGTTCGAAGGTCTACCGCTATCAAATAAAGTATTTTAATTTAACATTTGATCCTCGCGTTAACCAAATCTGCCCCCAATCAATTTTCGAAAAATTATCAGCATCCGACCGGACTCCACTTATATTTGTACGCTAATTTTTACGTTTAGTTAATGATAGTGGTGTATTTGTTTTTCACCAAATTTGCCCCGAAATTTTCACCGTTGTATGTACCAGATATCACTGACATTCATACCAGTGGCGGTGTAAGCGCTAAATTTTCGTGAAAATATCTGAAAAATTCATAATTCTGCAACTGAATTACAGAACTAATTTTGTGTTCGATAGTAAATTTATACTTGGAGTGGCACTGCCAACCCTGCCACCCCTCACGATCCCCACTGCTGACTACTTTCCTTCCAGAAAAATTTTTGAAATCAGCGGCAAAATAAATTTAGGGCACCTGGATGTGAAAATATCACTATGTAATAAGTTCAGACTGACAAGAGTGAAAAAAACCGCTTGCATCCAGAAACGAAATCAAATGGAACACTTGAAATTTAGATATTTGTTTGTAATTCGTCACAGGTCCATGAAGGCATGCATGTTAATGTAAACAAGTGTTAGTTTGTCGGAGAGGCCGAATAAGATTTTTACACCCACCACATTCCCGTCAAAATATTTATATACTTTAGTATGTTAATTCATTTTGTGCAAATTATGACGGGCCAGTCGAGTACACCTGCGCGAGTATTATTTGGTAATCCAAATTTTTTTAATACGCACTAGGCACGTGCACCTAATATAATTGTTAAAATTGCTGCTTCAGCGTCTGGAACGCTGGTACTCAACGTCGCCAAGGCCGAGGCGACGCATCAGTATTCGAAGTTCTATCGCTATTAAATAAATTTTTTTAATATAATATTCCCGATTTGTTCTTGACTTTAAGTAAATATCTCCCCAATCGATTTTCGAAAAATTACCATCGTCGTACCGGACTTCACTTATATACCGTACGCTAATTTTTACGTTCATTTAATGATAGTGGTGTATTTGATCTTCACCAAACCTGCTCCGGCCAAAATCCGAAATTTGCAGTTTTACCGGATTTCACTGACATCATAAGTAATGTGTGCTTATACACGATTTACACTATTTATTTTATGTACATTGTGTTCATTATTGTTCTGCATTATTTATAACTAAGATGGAGGAATAGTAAGCGGGGTACAAATACCACCACGTATAATTCCTCTGAAAAGTGATGGAAATAGTCTTTTTTACTATCTTTCCTATTGCATTTTATTACCGAAAATAGAGCTCAAGAGGTTCGCACTATAATTGTTCATTTTAAAATTACCAAATTTTCTGTATATTTTACCTGAATACGTTAAAAACCCCTAAACATAATGTACCATTCCAAACTACTCTCAAAAATCATACACTTGCCATTCCAAACTACCCCACATCAACCTAAAATGTAAAAAAATTACGAATTACAAGCAAACTACGCTAAACTCGCATAATTTACTTCGACTTCCGCTATATCACCCCAACCACTTCTTACCAAGCCAAACTAAACCCAAGCGCATTAAAATTACCAAAAGTTCGTTTAATCCGCCAAAGCTAAACCCCGCCAACCATCAATAACCATTCAAAACAATCCCCAAAAAAAACCTTATCATCCGAAACTACACCAAATACATCGTTTTTATGGTGTGAAATTATTTATTTATATATTTCAACATTCTTCGACGACATTCTTTAACGTTGTTAGAGAACTAAATGGGAATAATTTGGAATAGTTCAGCTTCTCTGTCAACTCTCCTTCTCTTGAAGAGTGAAAAAGAGTGAAAAAAAAGGAGCTTGCACCCAGAAACGAAATTATCGTCATTTTCCAAATCATATTGAAGTACCCGGTCCTGGCAATGCAGGTTAATTTCAGCAAATTTGTTTATTTTGTGATTGGAAAAGTAGAGCATTCCTGTTTAATTGTATTATAATGTCGATTAGTCTACATCACAAATACACCACTTTTGTCAACACTGCGTTTATTTAATCTACGTCCGGGCAACGCCGGGTACATTCAGCTAGTCTTAAATAAAATCACCCAACCATTACCGAATGTGAGTTTTGACGCGACTAATTTTAACATTCCGGAAAACATAAATCTAGCTGACCCAACATTCAACGAAACGGGCGAAATTGACTTACTCTGCGGAGTCGGTCTGTTTTACGACCTTCTTTTGCCGCATAAGTTGAAACTGGAAAATGGTTTAATTATCCAAAATACCAAAATGGGATGGATAATCGGCGGTCAGTTTGATCAAGTAGAAACGAATTCTGCAAAGAAGGCATCGGTTGCATTACATTGCATGAGCGTAGAAAATGAGGAATCAGAAGGGGACCTAGATTCACGCCTTACAAAATTCTGGGAGATTGAGGAGTGTCAGTCATACGTTAAGGGAGAAAGCGATCCATGTGAGATTAATTTCAGAAAGAACGTAAAACGCGATTGCGACGGACGGTTTATTGTAAAAATTCCCTTCAAGGACAATGTATTTGATTTGGGCAACAGTAAACATGTAGCATTGAAACGTTTTCAGTCACTCGAAAGGAAACTCACGCAAGACAATTCACTGAAGGTGCAATATTGCGATTTAATGAAAGAGTACGAGCATTCGGGACATATGAAGCTAATCTCAGATGGAATAGATAACCTGGATGACGGCACTGCTTATTATCTCCCACATCATGCGGTGATAAAAGAAACCAGCCTCACGACAAAATGCCGTGTGGTATTTGACGCGTCAGCCAAGAGTGACAATGATTTGTCTCTGAACGATGTGCATCATGCAGGGCCGATCGTGCAGAGCGAATTATTTGACATTTTATTGAGGTTCAGACAACACAAATATGTTATAAGTGCTGACATTTCGAAAATGTTTCGCCAGATATGGGTAGACCCAGAACAAACACGTTTCCTTTGAATCTTTTGGAGATCAGACCCCACGCAGAATTTGAGATGTTACGAATTGCAGACTGTGACATTCGGCTTAGCAGCGTCACCTTTTTTAGCGACACGTTGCTTCGTTGAATTAGCCGAACAACATCAATTTTCGCATCCTGAAGCAAGCCAAATTATTAAGAATGATTTCTATGTGGACGACTTGTTGACTGGTCATGACTCGAAACAGGAACTTTTGAAGTTACAATCTGATATTTCAAAAATACTTATAAGTGGTGGTTTTCCTTTGCGAAAATGGTTATCAAACAAAAGGGGTTTACACGAGAATTTCGAAATAAATTCTGATCTAGAAGCAGGAATTTTACACCTTGGCAAAAACGAACAAAACAAAACTTTAGGTGTCTACTGGAATGCGAATGCTGATACAATTGAGTACAAAATAAAAATCCGAGCGCAACCGGTAGTAACAAAACGCTCAATCCTTTCTGTAATTAGCCAGATTTTCGATCCTTTAGGATTGGTCGGACCTGTCGTGATAAATGCAAAAATGATTCTGCAACTGTTGTGGCGAGAAACTTTGAATTGGGACCAACCCGTTTCAAATATTTTGAGAGAAAGGTGGCTCAATTTTTGTGAAGATTAGTCACATTTAAATACCTTTAAGATTGAACGCCATGCATTATTATCAGACGCGGATTGTTTTGAACTACATACATTTGTTGATTCCTCCGAAAGGGCTTATGGAGCATGTGTGTATGTAAGATCAAAAAGAGGTGAAAATAGTAATAGCAGACTGATATGTGCGAAAAGTAAAGTCGCTCCGTTGAAGCAATTAACTCTACCTCGTTTAGAGTTATGTTCAGCGGTCTTGGGCGCTAAATTAGCTTCGCGTGTTAAAAATTCTTTGAATCTGAGTTTTAAAGAAATTTACTATTGGACAGATTCGTATGTCGCCTTATGTTGGATAAAGTCAAGCCCGGATAGATGGCGTACTTTTGTCGCGAATCGAGTCAGCGTAATACAATTATTATCGGACGGTGATCAGTGGCACCACGTTCGTTCACAAAATAACCCCGCGGATTGCATTTCTAGAGGCTCCACAGCTACGCAACTTTCAACAAATACAATTTGGTGGAATGATCCGGAGTTTCTAAACGTTAACGATGCGGAATTAAATGACGACATTCCCGAAATTGACGTTCCTGAACAAAGAATTGTTTCCAATTTGTTAACGGAATCTAATGATTTTAATATTTTTGATAAATATTCTGATCTGGACAAATTAAAACGTATTACAGCCTATTGTTTACGCTTTGTTAACAATTGCCGGTCAAAAATAGAACGTCGTGAAAAGCGTGAATTTGAAGGTCCTGAATCAAGCCTTTTGAGTGTTCAGGAACAAAAAAACGCCTTTACCGTTTTATTAAGAATTGCCCAGATCCAGTCATTTCCGGTAGAATATTCGACTTTGAAGAAGAAATTGCAGCTCGGTAGCCGTAGCAATATTCTATCGTTACATCCATTCATAGGAAAGGATAACTTGATAAGAGTCGGTGGTAGGTTAGCCAACGCTGACATT